>JALMQS010000063.1:486143-545472 GCA_024734495.1 Forficula auricularia | reverse complement strand
TCTTTTCACATGTATTGCTAATAATCCTTTAAATTTTTTTTCTAATAAAAATAGATTTGAAAATAGAAGAAAAACTAAACGATATTCCAAAACACGGTGTGTGTTGTCCGCAAAACTTCTGGAATTTTTGCAACGTTAATTTTGAAAAACTCTCTGATCTAATTATATTGTTATTATTAACATTATTGTACTTTATTGTATGTGTATCTTGAAAATAATTAAACTTTTTTCCCTACATGTTGAATAATTAAGAAAAAATCAAAATCCCATCAAAAAATAAATAAAATAATAATAGCTTAATAATTATATTTATAAAGTAGAGGTCCCCCAACCCTAGCTTCATGGCTTACGTATATGGAAAGTACCCCCCCCACCCAAATTATTCAGTTCTAAAGAATTAGAAGAGCTTTTTATTTACCTTTTATTGAAGTTATAAGACTTGAGAACGTTTTTATTTTTAGCATATTGTAACGTTTTTAAGAGTAAAATAATTTAAACGTTCGCCAATTTCGAATTTGAGAAATATAAAGTAATTACAAGCAAACTTTTTCAACAATATAAATAAATAATCAATAAAATATTGTAAACAAAACAACACAAAAAAGAAAAATCAATTAAAAACTCTTTGTTTATAGTAGTAGTAGTAGTAGTAGGTTTTGATTGGCCTCCACCCTTTCGGGAATTTAGCCAAACTCTTTGTTTATTTACAAGTCAGAGACCTCGCAAGTCAGCATTTCATTTCTGCTTTTCCAAAGTCCCTTATAATATAATGCAGAATCAACCATTTTCAAACACCCCCTCACCCCTAAAATTTCAATGATGCACTCTGTGTATTATACCCCCCCCCCCCCACCCCTGCATAAAATATTATTTAATAAATATTAAATTTTTAAAGTGTATTTTTCCCATAAAATTTATTCAATATATTTTTTTTAATATCTATAATTTGCAATAGCATTAAGAGAACAAAAGTCAAGATTAATCACAAATGTGTAGCGGCCCGTGTTGCTTTGGCTACGAGCTTTTAGACACGGCCGCTAGATGACTCAGTCAGATCGTTGCGACACTTTGCATGACTGATAATATTTCAGTCATGTATTAAGTAAGGCAATTCGATCTCGACTGGTCATCGAAGGAGGAGCCATCCACCAACAAGGAGCTCCTCACCCGCCAGCTAGGCGGGTGGCGCCCAGCCCGGCTTTTTACCAGGGACGAACATCGCCCTGTCCAAATCATTGTTAGGTCCCGCCAACTAGGCGGGAGCGCGGACACGCACCACGCACCAAATCCCTAACAAAATGCATGATGTTTAATATTCTACTTTTTCATCTATTTTATTCTTCACTTTTTATATACATTTATATTTTGAATTAGATCAAACTATAATAAATTTGAATAATTATTTCGCAGTTTTAAAGATAATGAATGTTTTTATTATATATATTAATCTAAGATATTATTATATCTTGTTATATATGTATATATGTTATTAATAGTCAGGCGTGTATACAAATATTTTTTATGTAAAATCTTATTATCATTTCGGAATGGCATGGATTATTTTTTAAATTTTCTCTTTTTTCATTCACATATGTTTATTATCTGTCAAGATTAAATACAAGAACAAAACATTGACAAGGATTGCTGGTTCTTGTTAATGGTTTTTTTTTGTGCTTTACAATATTTATACTGTTTTTTAGATATATTCAAAAGAATCTTGATAAATCACATTTATTTTAGAATTCTAAATACCATAGAGGACCCCTTTTGTTCATTATTTTATTACGAATGAATTTTTTAATTTCAAAAATAGAAGTATATAATCCAAAATATTTTATACAGTGAAACCTGGATCGAAGGTACCTATAATTTTTACTTTACCATACAGGGTATGGTCAAGTATTGTAATCGTGCATGAAAAAAGTTGTTTTTTTTTGCTTCTTTTTTTTCGAAATATCTCAAAAACGGCTGAAACTATTTTGATTAAAAAATATTGAGCGAAACCATGGCATTTCGCTCTACAAAAAAGCTCTAATAAGTGAACATCGAAAAAATTATATTTTTCGAGATAATAATTGTTTTGTCAAAATGTCTGTTAGTCTGTCTGGTACCAATTTTTTATGGACGAGCTATCTCAAAAACTAGTGTGAATATCGAAACCAAATTACACACGTAGTTTTGGTCCATTGAGATTAAGAGCTGATTAGATTTTGGTGCATATCGACCCAAAATTAAGGGGAGTGGAGGGGGGGGGTTAAAAATTAAAAATCTAGGCCATTTGAGCAAACTCATCCAAATTTTGTATACATAATCAGTGGACCCCCAGAAGTATAAAAATACAAAAACTAACCGCTCAAAATGGGGGTGGGGGTGTAGGGTCAAAAAATGAAAATCTTGGCCATTTACCAAAATCAACCAAATTTTGTATACATAATCAGTGGGGCCCCAGAAGTAAAAAATGCAAAAACTAACCCCCCCCCCCCTTACATGATTATAAATAATTTTAGGGGCCAGGTTGTATGGTAAAGTCAAGTTTTTTTTTTAAATGATTTTTAAATGATATTGATGTGAGAAGGAGATACACCAGAAGGTCCATCCCCTAAAGGCCTGTATGGGCTGGCCCCTCCATCGTGAAAAGAACAGAGTAGAAGGAAAAGAAGCCGGGATCACGAGCCAATCTCAGAAACTTAGATACAATACAATATCCAACTTACTAAGTTTCTAGGGGCTTCGAGCAGTGGTAAATTCTCCGCGCGATAAATTAGGTTAAATTTATCTCCCACTTAATTTTTATTACCAGACCCTATACTTAAGAAAAAATGTCTGGGTATAGCCGGGAATCGAACCCGAGACCTCCGGGTTGCCAGCCAGAGATGCTGACCATTACACCAGAGAGGCGGACAAATGCTTGCGAACAATTATTTTCCGATTGATGGCAAAGAGGCAATGCTAATTTTTTCATTAAATAATATTTTTCCAGATATATATTTCTATTAATGAGCATTTTATTTCTGAAATTATTTATACTAGGTTTATTTTGTTAATAAAGATATATATGATTTGAGTTCATCATTCAGTGTATGTATTATCATAAGTTTCTTACATGCGGCCCGCACATTATTTTTTAAATTTATAGCTGGCTGCGAGGGGTGAACCGCGACCTAAAATCGTGTACACCTACTTCCACTTCCACTTTCATGTACAAGACAATAGATGACAATAGATTATTCCAAAGTAATTCCAATTAATTCCAAAGACGGCGTTCACCTAATTCCAATCGCGGTTCACCCCTCGGCTGGCTCATTGTAAAAAAAAAGGTAGCTCATCCCTGGTTTAGAGCAATGTAAAACTAAATGCGTTCGGAAGAAATTCAAATAAGTTTGTAAATAAACGTGTCCCAACCTGTCCAAACCAATATTCAAAATGACAAATTATTAATAACTTATACAGGCTATACAAGCTAAATGATCCCAGTTATAGATGTGTTATAATATACTAAAATAAAGGAAATAAACGTGTAGATTTAGGTTTATTTACTTTTTCAACAATACAAATAAATAATCAATAAAATATTGTAAACAAAACAAACACTTTATTTACTTTTTCAACAATACAAATAAATAATTAATAAAATATTGTAAACAAAACAAACACTTTATTTACTTTTTCAACAATACAAATAAATAATCAATAAAATATTGTAAACAAAACAAACACTTTATTTAGTTATTCAACAATACAATTAAATAATAATCAATATACTATTGTAAACAAAACAAATTAATGATTAAACAATTAATTAATTAGATTTAATTATGCTTCATTACTTCTCCCATTTCGTTGTATAGAACATAGTCCTTTAGGTATTTAGTAATTCGGAGTTCTTTTGAACTGTGTCTTAAATTTTTGATATTCGTTTTCTTCTAGAATTGGGTACTTAATGGCTGAAGTGTTTAATTATTCCCAGGTAATAGAGATATTTCTATGCAAAAGTATCAGGATCTCATTGTGAATTCCAATAGTAGAGGTTTCTCACTTATCCTGGACCCACTTAACCAGGTTTCACTGTACGTATTTTATTAATGATTCACTTAATGAGAAGAAGATACTTTTAAACGCATGTGGAAACATTTCCAAGTGGTATTTTAAATGCCAATAAATAAAATAATATCCTAAATTTAGACATTATTTCTGATTGAATTTGGTTTTATTTAGCTTCGGATGGTCGTTGGACTGGCTGGTCTGCATGGTCCGCCTGTGGTCCCGACTGCAAGCACCACCGTCGAAGGGCCTGTGCCAATCCCGCCCCTGCCAACGGGGGCAAATACTGTTCTGGAAGGGACAGTCAGACCAGCAACTGCACCGGCGGAATGTGCCCCGGTAAGGAACTTTACCACCAGTTTCTCTAAACTAATCGTCATTGACAATAACAAGATAACGAAACTAATCACTTAAGACTTGAATTAAATTCATAATTTGATATTTTAATCATTCGTGTGATTATTTTATTACCATTAAAAAAACATAATAATCAATTAAGGTAATTTGAAATAACCTAGCTTTAAAAATTAACCATATTACACTGCTCAAAATCATTTAGGGGAAAAAACATTTATTCTTTTCTTTTTTCTAAATATCTCTGTGATGGTGATTAAGAGGTGAAATTTTATTAAAATCATCACATAATTAACTATAATTATTTATTGAACACGAACAAATAATACAATAAACTACAACGTTTCGATCGGATTATTCTTCTTATTATAAAAATCTTACTATGTAACCTACAATATTCTTAATATGTGAATTTGTTGTTAATAATTTCACGCATTATAAATTAATTATTTGGGGGGTCAGAATGACAGAGTGCCCTAGTAGCACAATGTTTCAAACTATATAGTAACTATATGGGCCTATATAGATTCTCGAAATCTATATAGGCACTATACATATAGTTATTAACGGGTCTTAAATAGCTGAAGGTTATAAGTCGCGGGAAAGATGGTGGCAGGGAGCGAGTTCCAGTCTCTGGAGGTCATAGGGATAAAAGAGTTGGCGAAAGCGCTTGTTCGACTTTTATCCAATTTGACAGCGAAGGGGTGCTGAGCGTTTAAAAACCCCGTGTTTCTCGTAAAGAGGGCATTAGGGGGGATAATTGATTTCAGCTCGACTGAACAGACACCGTGATAGTATCTGTAGTACAGGGAAAGGGCAGAAACGGTTCTTCGGTGAGCCAGGGAGTCGAGTGAGTTGGTTAGAGCCGGGTCTCCTATTAGTTTAATTGCTCGCTTCTGAATTGCATCCAGTGTAGCAAGAGAATGCTTGGAGGCACCCCTCCACAGATGAGAGCCATATTCGAGACAGGGACGAATTTGAGCCTTATACAGTATAAGAAGTTGACTGGGAGTATAACAGCGTCTAGACCTAAATAGGAGACCAAGCTTGCGCGCTGCAGCTTTAGCAGTGGTTGAGATATGGTCATTCCATGAAAGGTCAGACCCTAGAGTTACGCCTAGCATTGAAATTTTATCCCTGAATTCTAGTGAGTTTGAGTCGAATGATATGTTTGGGAGGTTTCTGTCGACGCGCCTAGAAATAAGGCAACACTGAGTTTTCCCTGCATTGAAGTTAACTAAGTTTTGGGATCCCCAGTTTTTAAGTTTGCATAAGTCTAAATTAATTGAAGAGGCAATGTCTGCACGGTTTTTATGCGATGCAGGGGCGTTATGTAGGGTGCTGTCATCTGCGTAACAATGTACCGGATTGGAGGGCAAGTTTAGAAGGTCGTTGATATAGATAAGAAAAAGCGTAGGGGAGATAACCGATCCCTGAGGAACTCCAGCGTTGGTGTGGAAGGGGAAGATGATATTCCATCGATGACAACCTTAATACTACGGTCTGAAAGAAAACTTTCGAGCAACTTACAGAGTTTCGGTGCAAGGCCGACGGAGGTCAATTTGGCAAGAAGATTTTTGTGCCAGACCATATGGAAAGCTTTTGAAATGTCTAAAGCTACCGCGAGGGTCTCATTCCCGGCCTCCAAGGTTTTGTTCCAGATATGAGTTACATATGCTAGGATGTCACCAGTCGACCGGGATTGCCTGAAGCCGTATTAGGTACTAGGTTTCTGTCTCCCAGCCTATGTATGGTTTGACAATGACCCTGCCCAATCCAGTTAACCTAAAATCGGAGTTAATGCTCACACTTGAGAACGATCGCAGAATGAGCCGATCGAAACGTCATGCTGTTACAAACTTCAGTAGTCTATTATATATTCTATAGAATGTATACGAAATAAAATGAGATCAAGTTGATTTCAAATCAAGCCGAGGATAACCTCATTGATTTCTCTTAAAGAAAATTAGATCATAATAATATAACCATAGTTATTTGCATGTTTTCTAGACGATTTTGAGCAGTATATTGTAGAACTCACAATCCCAGGGTTACTAATAGAACTTGATTTATTCGTTGCAGTCGACAATCCTAATATTGGCGGTGTCCAGCTTACTGAAAGAGGGTGAGTTTCCTTGCTTTCATTTACGTATAAAAAAACTATATAATTGAAAGCTTTTTCTTAGGGGTTTCGCGCAATATATATATTTAAACATTTAGCTTCATGTTTGGTAGGGCAAATGGTCAAGAGGAAGGGTGGGTTGTATCCAGGGCCGTACTAAAGAGGATAAGATAAAGGAAAATGCTCTCAGAAGTGCGAGTTTTAGCTTTATTTACTTTTTCAACAATACAAATAAATAATCAATAATGTAAACAAAACAAATTAATGATTAAATAATTAATTAATTAGATTTAATTATGCTTTATTACTTCGCCCATTTCGTTGTATTGAACATATTCCTCTAAGTATTTAGGAATTGTTCTAAACAAACATGTTACAACCTGTTCTGGCCAATATTTACCATTATTCGCCAGCATGGTGGCCATGACCGATTATGAAAAGATTTATAGAGTATAAATATTTACAAATTGTATAAATAATCAATAACCAACAATATATTTTGAGAGATAATACTTTATTTAAAATATAATTTACTGACTTTAAACATTCTTTGGCCAAAAGAATGAATAATTTTGATTACCCGGTCACGATCACCAGATGGCATTTTTGTCGATACGCGCCCTTCCTCTTTATCTCTTCCTTTTTGGGCTGTAGTGGAGGGTATACGGCAGTATACGGCGTATACCCTGTGGGTTTATCTGAGCTAATACAGCGTATACCCAGAGAGATATTAACTTTTTGAATATTCACAGAAATAATATTTTAAATTGTTTCAATTTGCTTTTAAAATGATAATTTTTCTAAAAATACCCAACTAAAATAGTTTATTTTATTTATTATTTTATTATATACCAGCTGCGAAGACCACCTTCCGCGGCCATCTAGCTGGACCAGGGGGCTAGAGCCTCTGGACCCCGCAGTTGGATTTTAAAATAATCATTTTAATTGAAAGGTGATGGAAAGGCAGCCCAAGGATAGTGAAACAAAATTATCTCGAATAAACTAGATTTATTTTTTTCCTCTCTCAAAAACCAACACGTTTCCGAGCATTTTTTCAACCTTCTTCGGGGAAACCCGTTCTGTATATTAATTTTTTATAATTAATGCAAAGATTTAAGTATTTTTTTTTTTGAAAAATAGAGATTTTTTTTCAAAAATACAACCCAGGTATAAACCATATATACTATATAACCATATATATCAAAAAGAATTTAATTTTAAGGTCAAAATCTAGGATTTTAGTAGAAAATATGTTTACATTGCATATCAGAGGGTTTCATCCTCTCAGGAGTTGAACCCGAGCACCAACCTGCTTTCCGGGCAGTTAATAGTCATACCCTCGAGATAAATCTCTCCCCGACATGAAACGTATAAGAAAAAAAAATTATATTGAATTGTAGATCCCTGAAGATGGAGAGAAAATCTTCCGAAATGTTGGTTTTTAAGTGAGGAAAAAAATGAATGTCCAATAAATCTAGTTTATTCGAGATTATTTTTTCACTATCCTTGGGCTGCCTTTCCATCACTTATCAATTAAATTTCTGCCCGTTTCTTCAAATATAATCATTTAAATTTCCTAATTTTATTTGTCATGAATTATTAGTGGGTTTTAAAATTAAAAAATCACATCAGCGTCGTCGCACAAGCCGATTATAATAAATAAATAAATCAAATAGGAGACACTTGATAGGTCCAAAATATAAATGTTTAAAAGGTTGAGACTAAAAGGACCTCGTAGAATGGATGGATAATTCTTGTTAAAAGAAAAAAATTCCAGCTTCACAGATGGAGCATTTTCTTTATTTAATTAGTACAAACGAGAGACGTTTCAGCCGTGACTCACAGCCATCTTCAGTCTACAACAAGGTAACATGCGAAATGTTTAAGCATAACAATAATAAAATACAATATTAACAATAATTGTAACACAGGTATACCTCACTGTTGTAAATGCAAGTGCGTTTTTATGAAAAACTCATTTTCAAACATATGACATGCATATAGGCTCCACCAGTTCATCAAAATTCAAAAAAATCAGATTACACAAATAAAATTTAAAATAAAAATAAAATTAAAATTAAAATAAGGGAAAATGGCCAAGGAAAAAACTCAATACAACAAACAAAAACATTGTCAAATCATATTAAATCCATACAATATCTTCCAATAAATACTTTGACATATTGCTCAAAATTCTATATAATAATAAATGCCAACTTAGCAAATTAAAAAGACCCAACATTACACGCACCAAAAAAACCCCCATCCTGAATCCATAATTCAAAATTCAAACAATCAATTCAGATAGGAAAAACTACATTTAACATATTTCTTCTTCATGTGTAAAATAATTTAACAACCTCAATGCACATATAAAATACTTAATTATATAATGATCAAATGCGCCAAATTCAAAGAGAAACTTTTAATATAATAATAAAACTTGAGTAAGATACGAGGTAGGTTTCACAAAAAAAGAAATAAAACAAAATTGAGTTTTGAATTCGATATATTTCGGGTGTTAGCCCATCATCAGGAGTCTAAGAAAACTGATTATATATTGGAAAAATAGTTTTACAAGTAACAATTTAGATTCGACCTCAGCCTTCGCAATTCACTACATGGATCCAACCATTCAACCTCTAATAATAACCCTATCCCCATTCATTTCGAAAGAAAAGGCCTTAAATTGGATCTCTTAGAATCCACCGAAATAAAAATAGCCCTCTCTAATAATTCAAATATTTTAAATAATCAATTGGAAGTGTATAAAAATACAATTATTGATTATATGTTATAATAAATTAAATAAACATTCCTTCCATTGTTCGCACATTGAATATACTAGGAGTAATTGTACTCTCTCATGTACCTTTCAAGTTGTACCTTCTCAGGTACTTGTCCATTCGTTATTATAATAGCACGTATAGCTTCCTTTCAGCCAGTTCAAATCTCAATAGAAAATATTAATTCTTAGAACAACTTCTCCTCTTCCCCTACTTTCCCCTCACCACATACAGTTAAAATTTTTTTAAAAATTGTTACTTGTAAAACTATTTTTCCAATATATAATCAGTTTTCTTAGACTCCTGATGATGGGCTAACCCCCGAAATATATCGAATTCAAAACTCAATTTTGTTTTATTTCTTTTTTGTGAAACCTACCTCGTATCTTACTCAAGTTTTATTATTATATTAAAATGTTTCACCTAGAACCAACACCGAACTCCTTAAAAGTTAGAAACTTTTAACATAGTCGGAAGTAGACACACACTCATAAAAACACAGTGAAAAAGCACAACAATGAAAACACATGATTCCGTAAGAGACTTGAAGGGAGAATCATAACAGCACAAACAAATATAAATATAAATTATACTCAAAGTTACTTGATGAGTTTGTCAATGAGATGGCTATAAAACCTTACATTATTTTCAGTGTCAACTTTGTAATTGACAACTGTCTGTCTACGTTTTAAAATGTGCATAGACTCTTTCATCCTTCTGATGAAGTCATCTCTCTCAATGCATAGCACGGATGCATTCTCAAAATCAAAGCTGTGGGAAAATCCAAAGCAGAGACAATCTTGTAATTAACCACCGACTTATCGTGCTCAATTATCCTTGTTGTAGACTGAAGATGGCTGTGAGTCACGGCTGAAACGTCTCTCGTTTGTACTAATTAAATAAAGAAAATGCTCCATCTGTGAAGCTGGAATTTTTTCTTTTAACAAGAATTATCCATCCATTCTACGAGGTCATTTTAGTCTCAACCTTTTAAACATTTAAATAAATATAGATAGATATAGATAGTATATACCCTCTGATTTTTAAGATACATTTAGTGTATACCTTCTGCTGATTTTACGACGAAATATATTTTCTATAATCCAAATAAAAACTTATGTTTAAAATAACACAGAGGCACTTTGGGCTTTTGGTTTTATTTTCACTTCTAACTTAATAATATTACTAATTTAATCTACTATCCTATTTTTTTTCATTCACTATAATAAATTTTATGAATCAACTTTAATATTATAGGGTCACCCATATCTTTTTGACGATTTCAATCTATATAATAAAAATGAATTTCTGTTTCTTTGTAAGCGCAGATCTCTCAAATGCCTGGACCGATTTGGCTATTTTTTTTTTTTATAATGTTCGTAATAGTCCAATTCAGGTTAATACGTAAAAAAGTAAAGAAAAGTTGCCCGGAAAATTGGAAAATTCAGAAAAAACTAAAAAAAATTCAGGTTAGCCAACATAGCTTGCCAAACAATAAAAGAACTAAACTAGCAAAAAAAAACTATCTATTTTTTTAAAAGTATATTTAAAAACAAAAATTTTAAAAAAAAACATCATGATAACTAAATTTTTGAAAAGGTTATGGTTATTTAAAAAGCTATTTTTTTCAAAAATTCTTACCTTCTTTTGGGTTGCGTGAAAAAATTCTGAAAACCGTCTTTAATAGGGTAGAAAAAAATAAAAAAATTTCAGCCAAGCTTTTTGATTATATATAGATGAAAAATATTTTATTTGAATCTATATAATAAAAATGAATTTCTGTTTCTTTGTAAGCGCAGATCTCTCAAATGCCTGGACCGATTTGGCTATTTTTTTTTATAATGTTCGTAATAATCCAATTCAGGTTAATACGTAAAAAAAAATTAGAAAAGTTGCCCGGAAAATTGAAAAATTCAGAAAAAACTAAAAAATTCAGGTTAGCCAACATAGCTTGCCAAACAATAAAAGAACTAGACTAGCAAAAAACTATCTATTTTTAACCGACTTCAAAAAAGGAGGAGGTTCTCTATTCGACTGAATTTTTTTTTATTTGTGCCTATGTTACCTCATATCTCAGCCAATTGTCAACCGATTTTGAAAAATTTTTTTGCATTGGGTCCAGTCTAGCTTCCGATTGGTCCCATTTTTTTCGTTATTTTTTCAGGTATTAGACCTTTTTTATTAGGTTTGTTTAGACCTAACCTCTTTGTTTATGAACCGATTTCGATGGTTCTTTTTTTATCCGATAGGGGGTGTCTTAGGGATGGTGTCATATTAATTTGGTCAAGTTCTGATGATATGATCACTATTAATAACATCACTAAAAAGAGAAAATAAAATAATTTTTAAGAAAAAAATAAAAATCGACTTCAAAAAATTAAATGAAACAAATAAAATACACTAAAAGGTATAAAATAATTATTATCTTATTTAGTTACAACAAACGACGAAATATTAACATGAAATTACTTTTTGAAGTCGGTGCCAAACATATACCTTTTATGAATCGCACTCGACGGATCTTACTTAGTACGTTTGGCGGGTACGCTCGCTTATAGGTATAGTTTGTTTGGTACCGAATTCAAAAAGTAACCCCGTGTCAACACTTCGTCGTTCAGCTGCAACTAAACAAGATAATAATTATTTTATACCTTTTAGTGTATTTTATTTGTTGCATTTAATTTTTTGAAGTCGGTTTTTATTTTTTTTTCTTAAAATTTTTTTTTTCAAAGTACATTTAAAAACAAAAATTTAAAAAAACGTCATGATAACTAAATTTTTGAAAAGGTATGGTTATTTAAAAAAGCTATTTTTTCAAAAATTCTTACCTCTTTTTGGGTTGCGTGAAAAAATTCTGAAAACCGTCTTTAATAGGGTAGAAAAAATAAAAAATTTCAGCCAAGCTTTTGATTATATATAGATGAATAATATTTTATTTAAATAGCTTTTTTAGAAATCTTTCAACTGTAAATATTATTTTTGGTTAAGGAACAATAATTATAAACCTGGTCAAAAATTTAGATATACCAATCGGAGCACCAAACGGACATATGTTGCTAATATAGTTTCAATACGTCCAGTGGTTTAGGCTTGAAGCTTAAGAGTTAGTCACAGAAACGCGTGGTTCGGGTCAGCTATTATCTATATAAATTTTAACCATAAAACGAGACGTCACGGCCAGGGGCAAGTGATGACGGTCCGAAGGCCCGGGCGCCAGCTAGTCTTAAACAAAATCTGTTAAAAACGCGGGGGGAAATGGTGACGCGCTCTATTGGTAGCGTAAAAGTGGAAATTTCGTTTTGTATAGGATAGTACAGAACCATGGATTATTGCAATAAGGAAAAACGTGCATTCGCCGAAGAGTACTATTTTCGTTGTGGTAAATCTGTGAAATTTCGTGGAAGTGGAACGCGAGTTTCGAAAAACGTTTTGCGATTCCACCTCGAGGACATATTCCCCACTTTCAACGGTATTTTAATGTCAAGTTTTTTTTTTTTTAAATGGAAACTTATATATTTCTTTTCATTGCCCACATCTACAAAAACAAATTGAACAACTTTTATTAATAGTTTTTAAGGAATTTGGTATTGGTACTTGGTGAAACATTTTTTAAAATTATTGATAAAAATACTTGGTAGGTTTCACATTAAGATATAAAATAAAACGAATTTATTTTGGAGAGACTTTAATCTCGATTATATATTTCGGGTGACTAACCCCCATCTTTAGGAGCAACAGAAAGTAACTGAGTTACTGGGGGTTAGTCACCCGAAATATATATATCGAGATTAAAGTCTCTCCAAAAATAAATTCGTTTTATTTTTTATATCTTAATGTGAAACTCTACCAAGTATTTTTCATCCAATAACTTTTATTAAAACTATTTTTTTTACTATATCAAATAAACAAAATATTAAATCAATTATAGGGCCTCCACATCTCCCCTTATAGCCCTCCGATCCTCCCACTCAGGATCCGGTTGAGTGGCTCAGGGTGTGGCCACAGCAGAACGGTGTGAAACCTTAGTATGCTGCGACCAAGAATAAAATAATAATAATAATACAAATAAAAAAGGGAATACCGCACGTCGTCCAAACAATAAAAATAAATAAATAAATTCACTGGGAAGAATAAATAAATAAATAATCAATTAAATAAAACAAAAAAATAAATAGAATATGTCACTGGGTTTAAAGAAATTGTTGTTTAAAAATAAATAATTTAAAAAACATTCAAATAAATAAGTAGACAGGAAGTTGCCGTAGTCAATGAATAAAAAATAAATAAATAAATAGGCAGAAAACCGCCATGGTCAAGAAAAATAAATAAATATTTGACTGGGAATATAGGTTACTGGGTAAAATATTAAATAAATAGATCAACGCTGGAAAAAGCGTTGGGCTGGGCCATCTCCCCAGAAGAAATCAATAAGATGGTCATTATTATTAGCCGTCACGATACATCTGGCAATCGGCGATAGCACTCCGGGTCGCTTCGAATAAAAACTCTCGAACCGTCAGCCCCGGGATCGCCAGACTACCGTGGAGGGCCCCCATGAAAAATCTGAGATCAAAAATTTCCCTTCTACTTTCAAGGGAAGAAAGTCGCTAAAAATTCTTAATAATTATTTTTAACAATTGTTTAACTTAATTATCAAATAATAATGATTAAATAAATAATTATTAAATTGAAAAGTCACAACAATGAAAATATGTGTTTATAACAATCTTAAAACTTCGTTATACACAGATTTAAGAGATTATTTTCTATTATTCCCCAGCGTGCAATAATATCGTTGCACGTTGCGGAATACGTCCTCGAGGTGAAATCGCAAAACGTTTTCGAAACTTGCATTCCACTTCCACGAAATTTCACAGATTTACCACAACGAAAATAGCACTCAACGCTGAACCCACGTTTTTCCTTCTTGAAATGATCCATGGTACTGAAACCCTATACAAAACGAAATCTCCACTTTTACGCTACCAATAGAGCGCGTCACCATTTTCCCCGCGTTTTTAACAGATTTTATTTAAGATTGAAATCGTCAAAAAGATTTGGGTGACCCTATATTATTGAATTAGAAATATATATATATATATATACTAAATTCGATTGATATATTATTGTTTCAGCTGAATCCGAGCCTGATCTTGCTCTCTATATTGGATTGGCCGTGGCCCTTGCAGTTTTCCTTCTTGTTGCAATATTCCTTGTCAGATTGCTTCGAAGAAAAGGTCGTGGCCATAGCATGTATAACATGGCCGCAAGTGGTGAGTTAATTAAATTAAATATATTTAAAAAAATAAGCTGGTCTGGCCATGGCTTTATCACATACCTCGCATCTCCCTAATATTTAATATTTAATATACCTAATCATTTAAAAAGCCATGGGTAACAGACGAAATACGGCAACTGATTGACGAACGAAGAAAATTTAAGAACAGAAAAGACGAAGAAGGGAAAGAAACATATAAAAAATTAAGATGGAAAGTTATAAGAGAATGTAGAAAAGCAAAAGAAAAAATGATTCAAGAAAAATGTAAAGAAGTCAACGAAAATCTAGTATTGGGAAAAGTTGATGTAGCCTATAGGGCAATAAAAAGAAATTTTCAAGAAGACAAGCCAAAAAGCAAGAACATAAGAGATAAAGGAGGCCACATTATTCTAAACGAAAACGAACAGGCAAATAGATGGAAGGAACACCTAGAAGAACTCTATGGAGAAGAAAAAACAATGAACCCAATAGAAGAAGAAGAATCTGTGGACGAAAACGAATTAGGAGACCCCATACTCAGGTCAGAATTCGAGACAGCTTTGAAGGAACTAAAAAATAATAGAGCACCCGGAATAGACAATATACAAGCTGAAATCCTAAAGAACTCTGGAGAAAAGGCACGTGACAAACTTTTTGAACTAATTAGCAAAATCTATAAATTGGGAATCATCCCAAAAGATTTCGAAAAAACAAAATAGTCACACTTCCCAAAAAGACAGGCGCGGATAAATGTGAAAATTTCAGGACCATTAGCCTAACCTCACATGCCTCCAAAATCCTAACCAAAATAATCCAAAGAAGAATAGAACAAAGAGTTGAAGAAAATCTGGGGGAAGACCAGTTCGGCTTTAGAAGAAACAGAGGCACCCGAGAAGCAATTCTCTCTCTTAGACTAATAATAGAAAGGGCTTTTATCAGGGAAGAATCTGTCTACATCGGATTCATAGACCTAGAAAAAGCATTCGATAACGTCAATTGGGAAATTATGTTTAAAATATTAAAACAGGCGGGAATAAAATTCAGAGAGAGAAGACTAATCTACAATCTATATCAAAACCAGACGGCAATTATAAATATTGGTGATGAACAAAGAGAAGCCAAAATAAAAAAGGTGTAAGACAAGGATGTGTGCTGTCACCCATGATTTTCAACTTATACATAGAAGAAGCGATTAAAGAATTCAAAGACAAAATTGATACAGGTATAGAAATCCAAGGTCAAAAGATCGCTATGTTAAGATTTGCCGATGACATTGCCCTTCTAGGAAGCAATAAAAAAGAATTAGAGGACGCCTTGAATGGAATTAACCAAATCCTAATAGAAGAAATCAAAATGAAAATAAACAAGAATAAAACCAAGGTCCTAGTATGTACAAAAAAAGAACAAACGAGACAGGAATGCATCAAAATTAACCAAGAAAACCTAGAAGGAGTTAAGGAATTCCGCTACCTAGGAAGTAAAATAACATGGGATGGGAGGAGCAAAAAACGAAATTAAATCAAGAATTGCCCAAGCAAAAATGGGGTTTAATTCAAAACAAAAACTACTATGCTCCTCCTCAATCAGCTTAGCAAACAGGAAGTTGCTATTGAAGACATATGTATGGAGCATAGCCATGTACGGGTGTGAAACCTGGACAATTGGAAAAGCGGAGAGAAAGAGATTGGAGGCTTTCGAAATGTGGTGCTACAGAAGAATGATGAATATCAAATGGATGGATAAAATCACAAATGAAGAAGTTCTTGGAAAAATCGGAGAAAGAAGAACCTTGTGGAAGAGTCTGAAGAAGAGAAGAGGTCAGATGATGGGGCACACACTGAGACATGGGGGACTGCTTAGGGATATCTTGGAGGGGGAGGTGGGAAAGAAAAGGGGAAGGGGAAGACCCAGATTAGAATATTTCAACCAAATAATTGGGGATATGGGATGCCAGACATTTAGAGAGGTTAAACAGCTGGCGGAGGACAGAGTCGAGTGGAGACGGATTGTTGCATCAAACCAGTCTTAGGACTGTATACTCAATGATGATGAATCATTTGGATGGGGGGTGCTTTTGCCGATATGCTAGACTCGTTTGAAGGATTTGTACGAAATTTCGCATTATGCACTCTATACGAACTTGTGAAAATGACTCACTATATGAAATTGGTAGAGACCAAAAAGATTGGAGTGTAAAAATATTTTCAAACAAAAAATCGTAGAAAGCTGATACATATTTCTAATAGAATATAATCTCATAATCAAAAGGAGATATTATTATTGCCCGAAATTAAGAGGGGGGGGGGGGGGTAAATAATTACAAATTATTTTAGTTCAATCTATATATATAAAATTAAGGTTTTGTCTGTATATTGTTCCAAATCACGCCAAATTTTGGTTGCACACGTTTCAAGCAAAGTTATGAACGAAAACACCCTCAACATCCCTGTCTGCATGTCTGTCTGTATGTCTGTATCTGTTCCAGTGGTTTCCGAAAAAGTTGCTCACGATTCACGTAAAAACGGCTGAAGGGATTATTATGAAATTTCATATTTACTATCAGATGTCTTCTAACTTACGTTTTTAGCTATATAACGTTTTGATATTTTGACCCCAGAAGGGGGTTTGTGGGGGGGGGGGGCGCACGAATAAAAATGATCAAATAACTCAAACTATTAACCCTACAGCAAATTTTATGAAAAACAAAGTTGTAGAGGATGTGATTCTGCAACTTTGTTTAAAAACATTTCCCCAAAAAAACACCCAAAAAGGGGGGGTGAAAAATGTAAATTCTTGCCCATGGAGGAAACTCAACCAAATTTTGTATACATAATCTCGGATGGGAACGGGTGCATGGTGCCGGGGTTGGGGTGCTGAGGTTTTAGGGTGAGGGTGAGGGGGTTAGTTGGTTAGGTGCGGAATGGAGGTTGGGGTGGTGGTGTGGGGGCGGGGGTTGGGCATGGTGGGGGGTGGGGTGCTGGGTGGTTTCGGAGGGTGTGGTGGGTAGGATTGGGAGGGTGAGGCTGGGGTTCCAGTGCTGGGGGTCTAGGGGGCGTGCCCCCTGGCTAGCAAGAGGATCGCCGAAGGCGGGTCTAGCAGCTAAAATTAAATATAAGAGAGAACCCAAGTGTATTGTAAATTCACGTGATGGTCACATCAGTTTAGTTAGTTTTAAAATCTTATAATTTTAATTTTTACCCCCCCCCCCCCCCACCGCCCTTCCTTAATTTTTTGTTTGATTTCAACCAAAAATCTAATCAGCTCTTAATCTCAGTGCACCAAATCTGCATGGGAAATTTCGTTTTGATATTCACACTAGTTTTTGAGTTAGTGCCTTCACAAAAATTTGGCAACGCACTAACAGACATTTTGTCAAAATAATTAATATCTCAAAAAATATAATTTTTCCGATTTTCAGTTATTAGGGCATTTTTGTAGACCGAAATTCCATGGTTTTGCTCAATTTTTTTAGTCAAAATAGTTTCAGCCGGTTTTGAGATATTACGCAAAAAAAAAACACTTTTTCCATGAACGATTACAATAACTTGACCATACCCTGCATACCTGGTGAGTTTTTTTTTATCTTGGAGACAGCCCCATAACTCAAAAAAAACAGTGCATTATATGAAAAAAAAGTTTCAAAGAAAAGTTTATTTTTATCAGGGGGAGATCTAAACTAATACGCTACTTACGTTTGTCTTAGGAACAAGCCGTAGCGGCATTTTAATGTCAAGTTCTGTTTTATAAATAGAAACCTATATTTTTCTTTACATTGCCTACATCTACAAATTAAATTGAACAAGTTTTCATTAGAACTATTTTTTATACGACATCAAATAAACAAAATATTAAATATGTTTATAAAATATTTTCTCATAAATGTATTTAGAATGTAAAGGTTAATTATTAAAATAAATTTTTCAAATACCGTAAAAAAAAAATCAATTAAATCTCAAAAAAATCCCAATAATAATTATTTTTAACAATCATTCAACTTAATTATCGAATAATAATGATTAAATATTTAATTATTAAATAAATAATTATTAAATTGAAAAGTCACAACAATGAAAATAAGTGTTTATAATGATCTTAAAACTTCATTATACTCAGATTTAAGAGATTATTTTCTACTTAATTGAACTACTTAAACTTTTTGAGTTTAAAAAGTTTATTTCTCGTGTCAATCCAGTAGATATGTACGTATATTGTATTACCATAATAAAAATGGAGGATTTTATTGTAGAAGAAAGATGTTTCATCCAGAAACTTGCGACACACTCTGGAATGCCACAGAACATTGACTGAAAATTATAAAATTATTTATTCAATACTATATAATATTTGTCTAGATTAATTTGTAACAACGCTAAGAGAAATTTCTCTAAAAAAATTTCCTCTTGCCTAGAATCGAACCTACGAACTCTTGAACTAAGGTCATTAGCTTTAACCACTAGACCAATCTAACATTAATATATATACCATGATTTCTGTTACTAAAACTATAAATTTTTGATTTAGACTTTGTGTCGAGATAATATTGTATTCATTTGAACTCGAATGAAAATGAAAAAACACCAATAGATTTTAAATTAAGAAACATTAAATATATATTAATTAACGAGGCAAATTTGAAATATATTGTCAGCTCGGATTTTAAACTGATGGCTCCAATCGATTTTCATTAACCAGGCAAATTTGAAATATAATTGTAATTTTGAAATGAAAGACTCCGATTCATTTTAAATTAAGAAACATTAAATATATTTTTTGTAATTAATTAAATTAATTGAACCGCGTAAATTTGAATAATTTCCATGATTCAGCCTGCGAATTTTTTGCAGTTCATAAATCATTTCATTGTTTTTGTTTTGAAAAGGAAAATGATAATTTAAATTTTAAATTTAAATATATTCATAATTATTCCTCCCCCCCGCCTCAAAAATTAAAAGGGAAACTTTTAAAACGATATATTTTCGGTAGTTTTAATTAAATATTTGATCATTATTATTTGATAATTAAGTTGAATAATTGTTAAGAATAATTATTATTTGGATTTTTTTGAGATCTAATTGATTTAATATTTTGTTTATTTGATATCGTATAAAAAAATAGTTCTTATTAAAGTTGTTCAGTTTTTTGTCTAAATTTAGGCTATGTAAAGAAAAATATAGGTTTCTATTTAAAAAACAGAAGTTGACCTTAAAATACCCTTGAAAGCTTGTTCTAGGTCGACAAACAATAGCATAGTTTACCATAGTTTTCCCCTTGATTTAAATAAACTTTTTTTCATATAATGCACTGTTTTTGAGTTATAAGACTGTCTCAAGATAAAAAAACTCACCCGGTATATGGTAAATTAAAAATATCATAACCGGCTTGCTTTTTGAATGCACCCTTTATTATAAAATAAAAAAATTTGAAAAGAATCTACCAAAATTTATTATAATAATTAAATTAATCAATATTTGAATTTAAACTCAATTATTATTAGATGAATTTTATTTAATGTTTAATTTTTAGAATATCATCCCGAATACTTCCCAGAATGCGACAAGAAACACCCCCACCATCCGCATCACTGCAGCTCGTCTGCAGCGGCGGCTGCAGCTGCTGCAGCGGGCCCCGATTTGACCCTCTCGGCACCGCCAGCAGTTTTACCATGCTACCAACGACCTTTGGCACGAAGCCATTCCGAACATCACTATGATGTTCCTCATTTGCCCCAGTATGGTAACGGAGTCGCGACTGGGGCCGGAGCCGGAGGCAGTATCAGCGAAAGCAGCTATTGTTCCACCAGTAAGTATAAAATTCAGACATTTTAGTTAAGGTAGTTTTATCGCGACAATACTAGCAACAAGTTAATGCTAGAGTATATAGAACAGACAATAAGGACTCATAATTCATAAGCCCAAAACTTTTTGCTGTTTATGTACCACTACTTGGGAATCCCGTGCTCGTTTGACAAATCTGGCAACAATGTCCGAGCTTGCATATATTTTATCATAGAAATGTCAGATAAAGTACATTATATAGGGAGATTTGTAAAACAAAAAGTTCTTAATAAGCGACAATGGCTGAAGCAAAAAAACGTCAAAAAAGTACTAAAGTTAATCCACTTTTTAGATTAAATAAATGCGTTATTGCCAGCTTGTTTTTTGTGTAAATTTTTCATTATACATTATTCATTATTATCTTAGAAACTGTGTTGTAACTATTAGGTTGGTCCATTATTATCCGCCGTTAATATTGGCATGTTTTTCGTTAGTTTTCGAAGTTCAAATCAGGCGATACAAACCTCGAAGATGAAGAAGGAAGAGGTCGACCATCAAATTTCAACGACCAGACTTTTGATATCCGTGGAAGAGGACGAAATATTGACAACCAGAATGTTGACCGAAGACTACAATGTGGGCAATTCGATCATCGTTCGTTGTCTCAAAAAGCTCAGAAAAGTCTGGTAGTTTGGCTGTTTGGGTAGTGGGAGCAAAACTCCATTTCTGAAGAATCTCGTCACTGGCGATGAATAGCAGCTTCTCTTCAAAAACGTCAAAATTTTAGTTTCGATAGGTGTTTCAGCCAAAGGATTACCAAAAGGCGTCCACTGTAAGAAGCCAATGTGGTGTGATCGCCAAAAACTTCGTTGAGATCGCGAAATGACTGTGCTGCATTCCATCCTTGCTCGTAGTGGTAACAGCATAATATGACGAATATGAATATGATTTTCGACACGCATTTTCTAAAAGAAATAGAGAAGATTATTTTTATTAAAAAAAATAATCAACAACAACAATTATCCCCAACGAAAATCGTGCCAAAATAAAAGCATAATTATGCAGCAACCTAATATGAATTAAAATTTTCTTAAAAAATGTATTCTAGTTAATGTTGGTTTAGTTTTTAGCATTTATTTAACCTAAAAAGTGGGTTAACTTGAGTACTTTTTTTGACGTTTTTTTGCCTCAGCCATTGTAAGGGTCTTTCGAGATCCATAGGGGCTGCATCTTTACTGGTACACCCCTTCTTGCATTCGATTGCATTGAAATTGTCGCAACTGTTTTCAATCGCTTATTAAGAACTTTCTGTTTGATAAATCTCCCTATATAATGTAATTTATCTGACATTTCTATGATAAAATATATGCAAGCTTGGACAGTGTTGCCAGATTTGTCAAACGAGCACGGGATTCCCAAGTAGTGGTACATAAACAGCAAAAAGTCTTGGGCTTATGAATTGTGAATCGTTATTATCTGTTCTATATACTCTAGCATTAACTTTTTGCTAGTATTGTCGCGGAACAACTACTTTAATTAAAGTAAATACAGTTTATTAATTTTTAACTGTCATGTGTTCATTTTAGCTTCTTTAGGAGCGGGCGTGACTGTTGGAACTGGGGGCCTAAGTCCTCGTCAACAGCCTTCCCCAGCACCCCCTCTTCCGGGACTTAACACACTCTCATCCGCTCCTGTAATACCTGATGGCACCGATTGTGTGGTTACCGATCAAATTGATTCCGCGGGCGGAAGACTAGGCTTAGAGACAAGCGCTGTCTCTTTGCTATTGCCAGAGGGCGCTCTAACCAGAGGACAATCTGCATCCGTGTACCTAGCTGTTTTAAGGGACGATCGACATAGACCAAAACTAGCAGGTACGTTTATATTGGTAACGGGAAATTGTAGATACGCCAACTGGTGGTGAAAACTTGAGCTCTCTCAATTGGGTCTTCTGATCAGTGTTTAAATGACATATAAACAAAAACCAAACTTATTTATTATATATTATTGATAGTGAGTGCAGCAATCTGCCTGAAAAGGCAATAATCGTTTGTTATGACTAATTACAAATACATAATAATTAAAAAATTCACTGACATGTAGAGTATCCCTCCAGAGTGAGGGATCTCTCTTACAAAATCTTATTATTATAGTTGATGGATTTCAATTCCTCAGTCTTCACCATCTGAGTCCTGAAGGCAGGTCGGATGGCATCAGACGTTTCAATCTGCGCACTTCACCGCTGGTCACATTTAGGGCCAGTTGTATGTCGGTTGGTAAACTCTTTTTAAACGTTGACAAAGGATAAATCCTTAAAATTCACATTGTGCCCGGTGGGAGAGGCAATCAAATGACAGGGACTTTCATCTGATTGGTCATCCCGTCTGGCACAAGGTGAATTCTAAGGATTTATCCTTTGTCAACGTTTAAAAGAGTTTTACCAATCGACGTACAACTGACTTTTAATCTGTTGGCTAACACCCTTTTGCTGTATTTCTCACTGAAGCGATGTATGGCCTCCTTGACGGTTTCCAAAGGGATGTCATGCTGAATTATTTTGTTGGAGACGTAATAAGGCGCATCTGCGATGATACGCAATATTTTGTTTTGGAGCCTTTCTATGATGTTTATGTTGGAGATACTGGGGGTGCCCCACAGCTGGATTCCGTAAGTCCAACGGGGTTAAGAATAGACTTGTAAAGTAATATCTTCTTATCCAAGGATAATATTGATTTACGGGCAATACATGTTGTTTGCGTTTGGTTAATATATGTTTTCTCCAAGTAAGGTGGCGGTCTAAGTGAATGCCTAGGTATTTAGCATCTTCGGCTTGTGGGAGTTCACAGTTGTTGATTTTCACAGGACGACATGTTTCTCTACGTAGTGTAAATGTGATGTGCGTGGATCTTTATTGCCTTTAATATCCCATACTTTTAACCGGTCTTCTTCTTCTTTATTCTTCTATATAGGTGAGAACACCTGTTTCTCCAACATATTACATTCACTCATCAGGGTCATAACTCTCTTTCCATCGTTTTTTTGGTCTTCCACGGCTTCTGACCCCCTCGGGACGGTTTTTTGCCAATATTTTCGGGAGACGGTCTTCTTGCATTCTGTCTACATGGGCAGCCCATCATCTTCTTCTTACATGAACCCAATCGACTATGTCCTGAAGACCGCTTATTTGCCTAAGGTGTTCGCTGTGGATTTTATCATGCAGGGTCTTCGAATGGATGGCTCTTACAACTCTCATCTCAGAGAAAGCTGCTTTGTAACGGTTGTGTCTGCCCTGGACTCAGCCCCATTTGTTATTATCGGGCGAACACAGGTCTTATATATCCTAATTTTACTTTCGGCAGACATAAACTTATTTTTCCAGACTAGATTGGATAGACAGCCCGAAATTTTTGCTCCTTTGATGACTTGCGAAGTTACTTCTTCCTTAAGGTTTCGTCTGCTAGAAATCTGAACTCCCAGATAGTTAAAGCTTGGGACTTGTTCTATTGAACTGTTGTTGATGACTAAGTTACACCTAAGGGAAGCTTTGGCATTTTGTCTTGGTGGTAGAGACTTGCATGTTAAGCCGATCGGAATTATTTTGTAAATATTTTAACCAGACCTGGATTATTTAGATTCGTTTGGAGATTTCTTGAGGCTGATGCTGGATCGGTATGGGATTATTATGCTTATGACATTTGTAACAGTGACCCAATTGCGTTAGTTTCAATTTCTACCACATGGCGGCAACACCGTACTTATCATTTACCAATAGCTTTTTATTCTCTAATTTCATTTGTTCTAATTTTACTTTTTCTTTTGTAGAACATCAAACGCAGCTAAGTCCAGTGATTGCTTGTGGGCCTGGAAGCTTAGCTCTTAAAAAGCCAGCTATTCTTCAAATGCACCACTGTGCTCAATTAGCGCCCGCCGACGGTTGGCGGGTGCATCTTTGGTGGAGTGATTCTTCTCTCGAAGAAACTCCGGTTTGGCAGGTAGGCAAACTAAATTATTATTATTGTTAATAAGAAATTAAGTAAAATTATCTCCTTAAAAGTTATTATTATTGTTATTATGTATATAATTATAATCAAAATAAATACAAATCTTTTAAAAAACAATCTTTAAAAACGTTTAATAAAATTGCTTAGATTGTGACGGGACATATGAGGAAGTGGAGTTCAATAAAGGGATTAGGCATACCAAGGCAAATAACCAAAAAACTGTTATTATGTTATTGTCGTTTTGATTAGTTCCCTATATTTTAACTATGTATAGATAACATTGCATAAAAATTTTTACTTTATCCAATGCGAAGCTTGAATTGTTTACCATAAAAGAATTTAGTCTTTTTGATTTTAAGTCGATTCTTCCACGTTTTCAGTAGAGGTTGCCATCAAAAATGGAATGCAATAAGGTTATTCCTCTAGTATTAGATAAGAATCTATGCCTATTTTTGATTTTAACTTGATTCCTCCATGTTTTCAGCAATGGTTACCAATAATAAGCGAAATGTCAAAAGTCCAAATAAATTTAGCTGTGTTGCACATAAATTCGGTCCCTGTCAACCAAGAAGATCAAAACACTCAAAATCTCTAAATCACCACAAACTACAACTATACGATACGATTGTCGAACAGGTAGTCATTCACGTACCTTGGCATCCAAATGACCTCTCACCAAGACCTAGAAACAGAGGTAAAAGATCAGGCAATAAAGACCTAAAAAATATCAGGTTCCCTTAACAATGCAATCTGGTCAAATCACTATTTAAGAACGGAGGCCAAGATACGAGGCTAAAAAACCGTAGTACGTTCAATATTAACATACGCAGCAGAGACAAGACCCGACACTGCAAAAACTTCTCAATTATTGGAAACGACTGAAATGAAGATATTATGAAGGATAATGAAGGTGACCAGGCTCGATAGATTGAAGAGTGAAGATATTAGAGAAAAATGTGGAATATAAAAGGTCGGCGAATGGGATAACAGAAGAAGAGCGGAATGGTATGCGCATGTGAGAAGAATGCCAGAAGACCGACTGGTAAAGAAAGTGATGACAAACATGCCGGTTGGAATAAGAAGTAGAGGTCGTCCCAAGAAGAGATGGTATGACCTTCTGGAAGAAACAAACCTATAGATTTAAAAATAAGAGGAAGAAGAAGAAGTACCATATTTAATTTATTTCTTTAGCGTTTCTTTCTAAACCTTAGAAAAACAACTTTTTTTTCAATTTAAAAGTTCCATTGATAAAGGGAGAAATTCTCCCGAAACGTCTGGTTTATTAAACGTTTTGAAGATTGTTTTTTCAAAGATTTGTATTTATTTAAATTATAAAACAATCATCATCATTGAGTATATACAGTCTGGTTTGATGCAACAATCCGTCTCCACTCGACTCTGTCCCCCGCCAGCTGTTTGACCTCTCTAAATGTCTGGCATCCCATATCCCCAATTATTTGGTTGAAATATTCTAATCTGGGTCTTCCCCTTCCCCTTTTTCATTCCCACCTCCCCCTCCAAGATATCCCTATGTCTCAGTGTGTGCCCCATCATCTGACCTCTTCTCTTCTTCAGACTCTTCCACAGGGTTCTTCTTTCTCCGATTCTTCCAAGAACTTCTTCATTTGTAATTTTATCCATCCATTTGATATTCATCATTCTTCTGTAGCACCACATTTCGAAAGCCTCTAATCTCTTTCTCTCCGCTTCTCTAATTGTCCAGGTTTCACACCCGTACATGGCTATGCTCCATACATATGTCTTCAATAGCAACTTCAATAAAACAAACAATAAATAATTTTTTTTTCTAATTATAATCTATATAATGTATTTTTTTTACAGAAAATGGTGACATTAGGAGAAGAGACGATCAACACTCCTGTTTTCACCCAATTAGACGCTAACCAGGCTTTCCTAGTTTGCGAGTCTCTCGCTCGTTACGTTTTAATAGGCGAGCCTTCTTCATTGGGTGGCCTGTCCCTATTAGGGGCAGCCCCGGCTAAAACTTTGAGACTTGCCGTATTTGCTCCTGCCCTTGGAGCATCTCCTCCTCCTTTGGATTACAGTGTTAGAGTTTATGCTCTTGAAGATACAGTAGCTGCATTGGAGGTAATATAGAGTTTATTTTAATACATTAATGGTACATGTTTTAGTTCAATTCTTTTGTTATAAGACGCAAGCCAGTTGGAACTGCCCTAGTAAATAAGCTTAAATATAATAAACTACCAGGGGTATGCATTAGGGTGGCCCATATTTTGGGTATTTTTGAATTTTTGCGCTCGCAAGGGCTCAATTGGTTCGAAATAAATAAAAAAATATCCCCCAAGTTTCAACCCCCTATCTCAATTTTAACCTGTGCCTCAGAGCAATGTAAGTTTCCCATCTAAATAACATGGGGTTTTTGGCATTGAACAATCAATTCTTTATTCGGGCCATGGCAATGGTTTAAAGAATTTGAAACTCTGTAGACTTTATCCTTATAGTAGCTACCCTTCAAAATTTTTACAGATTTGAAGCTATTATAATTTGGGAGTCTATACCTTACTAACACTAAGATATGGCAGTATTTTATCTAGCTGTAACTCCAAAATTATAATAACTAAAAATCTGAAAAAACTCTGAAGGATAGCTAGTATTATAAGAATAAAGTCTACAGAGTTTAAAATTTTTTGAAATATTACTTTGGCCGGAATAAAAAATTGATCGTTCAATGCCAAAAAACCCCTTGTTATTTAGATGGGAAACTTGCATCGCTCTGAGGCACAGGTTAAAATTGAGATAGGGACTTGAAACTAGGAAGATATATTTTTTTTATTTATTCCGAACCATATGAGCCCCTGCGAGCGTAAAAATTCGAAAATACCCAAAATAAGGGCCACCCTAGTATGCATATGAAATGAGCCTTTTACGATAGATCCCCACATATTTTGGGCGGTTACTTTTTGCATTTTTAGACTTCTGGGGTCCCACTGATTGTGTATACAAAATTTGGTTGAGTTTGGTACAAGAGGCCTAGATTTTCATTTTTTGACCCCCCCCCCTTAAAGCGGTAAATTTTTGCCATTTTTAGACTTCTGGGGGTCCACTGATTATGTATACAAAATTTGGGTGAGTTTGGTACAAGGGCCTAGATTTTCATTTTTTGACCCTTCGCCCCTCCCCCCATTTTGGGCGGTTAATTTTTAGATTTTTAGACTTTTGGGGTCCCAATGATTATGTATACAAAATTTCGTTGAGTTTGGTAAATGGCCAAGATTTTCTTTTTTGACCTCCCCCCTAACCCCATTTTGGGCGTGTTAGTTTTTGCATTTTTAGACTTCTGGGGTCCCACTGATTATGTATACAAAATTTGGTTGAGTTTGCTCAAATGGCCTAGATTTTTCATTTTTAACACCCTCTCCACCTCCCCCTTAATTTTGGGTCGATATGCACCAAAATCTAATCAGCTTTTAATCTCAATGGACCAAAACTACGTGTGAAATTTGGTTTTGATATTCACACTAGTTTTTGAGCTAGCTCATCCACAAATAACGCACAGACTAACAGACATTTTGATAAAACAATTATTATCTCGAAAAATATAATTTTTTCGATGTTCACTTATTAGAGCTTTTTTGTAAACCGAAATGCCATGGTTTCGCTCAATTTTTTTAATCAAAATAGTTTCAGCCGTTTTTGAGATATTTCGAAAAAAAGAAGGAAAAAATCCACTTTTTTCATGCACGATTACAATACTTGACCATACCCTGTATGGAAAAGTAAAAAAGTTGATAAGGTATTCGCAAAACATATGAGCCAGAGAAGAATTTCGTTTATTCCTTTATCATTTAAAATCTTCTATTGACGCATATGATTGATTAGTTCTTTTTGTTTGAATAAAGGGGGAGAAGTTGACAGAGAAATTTGGAATGCGAAAAAATGCCTTCGGAAAGTTAATATTGTACGTGTTGTTTGTTCAAGCACTTTAATAATATTCATATTCTTTGATAGAAAATAAATTCTCTTTATAAATAACCAGCTGCTTCGCCCCCTGAACTCCATAGTGGGTTTTAAAATAACAATTTAAATTTACTAATTTCAATAAATTTTATTAGTGGGTTTTAAAATTAATTTTTTTGCAACGAAATTTTCTGTGGAGAAAGACGGACTGGTAGAACTTTTAATTGAAAGTAATGGAAGGCAGCCCAGGGGTAGGTAGTGAGGAAAGAAAAAATTAACACATTCCAAATAAGGTGTACTTTATTGGATTATTTCCTCCTTTCCTTTCAAACCGACGTTTCGGAGGATTCTTCCCTCTTTCTTCAGGAGGAAAAAAATGTTTTTCTATGCCTTTCAAAGAGGAAGAAAGTTTTGAACACTGCTGTGGAGAGAGGGAGGAAACATTTTGTTTGTTTCCTTCATTGACCCCTTGAAACCCTGAAGAAGGAGGGACGAATCCTCCAAAACGTCGGTTTGAAAGGAAACGAGGAAGTAATCCAATAAATTACACCTTATTTGGATATGTGTTAATTTTTCTTTCCTCACTTCCCCCCTGGGCTGCCTTCCATTACATTCAATTTAAAATTAATTATTACTACCCTAATTCGTTGTATAGGACATAGTCCTTTAGGTATTTAGGAATTGTTTTAAACAAACTCGCGAGGGGGTGGAATGTTGAAATAGGGGCTGAGGATTAATGTATCTTATGTTTAAAGGGAATTGGACTTTATTTCATTTACGTTATTGTTTTATTATTATATGATTATTATTTTGATCTGCTTCGACTTTTTATGGGTATCTCAAAAACGGCTGAAACTATTTTGATTAAAAAAATTGAGCGAAACCATGGTATTTCGCTCTACAAAAAAGCCCTAATAAGTGAACATCGAAAAAATTATATTTTTTGAGATAATAATTGTTTTGTCAAAATGTCTGTTAGTTAGTCTGTATGGTTGTTAGTTAGTCTGTGCGTTACCAAATTTTTGTGGACGAGCTAGCTCAAAAACTAGTTTGAATATCGAAACCAAATTTAACACGTAGTTTTGGTCCATTGAGATTAAGAGCTGATTAGATTTTGGTGCATATCGACCCAAAATTAAGGGGGTTGGATGGGGGGGGGTTAAAAATTAAAAATCTAGGCCATTTGAGCAAACTCAACCAAATTTTGTATACATAATCAGTGGGACCCCAGAAGTCTAAAAATGCAAAAACTAACCACCCAAAATATGGGAGGAGGATGGTGTAGGGTCAAAAAATGAAAATCTAGGCCCTTGTACCAAACTCAGCCAAATTTTATATACATAATCAGTGGGACCCCAGTAATCTGAAAATACAAGAACTAACCCCCCTCCCCTACATGATTATAAATAATTTTATTAAATATAAGAGAGCGGCCAGGCTGTATGGTAAAGTCAAGTGGATGGTCCCATCAGTACAAGTCAGCTTATTTTAAAATTGTTTTTATTTCAGACATTTACGGCTTTCATACTATTTATTTTTAAATTCTATTATTTTTCATTTGTATTTTAACTTATTTTATTAAATATTAGATATACTACACTTCTTTTGACTCAACTGGAGCGAAAAAACCTCCTTAAGATTCTAATCAAGAATTGACTATGATTTTTAGGCGGTGACCCAAACGGAAAGACGATTAGGTGCTGGTCTACTAGATAAATCTCGACCGTTTGCTTTTTACGCCGATGGCTCTGGATTAGCGATCGGGCTTGAAGATTTAGATGGCGGATGGCAATGCAAAGGCGGTGCTTCTCAGGAGATTCCCTACCCTCATGTCTGGTCGGCTACAAGCAACGCCCTTCACTGCTCTTTTGCTCTAGAAAGAGCTCCGAATGGAAGCCTTGGTGGTCCCAGCTCTTTGGGAGTCGGGTTCCGGGTGATGGTAGCCCAAAGAGAACGCACCGGACAAACACACCGACAGAGTTTTCGATGTTCACTTCCTATAAATCCTTTGCACCAGGTAAATATTTCAATATATCATCTAATTTTTAACCGACTTCAAAAAAGGAGAAGGTTCTCAATTCGACTGATTTTTTTTCTATGTTACTCGATTTCTTCGCCAATTGTGAACCGATTTTGATTTTTTTTTGTATTGGGTTCAGTCTAGTTTCCGAATTGGTAAAAATATAAATTTCATTGGTATTAGACCTTTTTTGTTATGTTTGTTCAGGCATAACTTCTTTGTTTATGAACCGATTTTAGCTATTCTTTATGCGTTTGTATCAGTATAGCTCCAAGATAGTCAAGATATCTAACTATTTATTTGTTTATTTATTTTATGTATGTTCAGCGAGAACTTTTTGCCACGTGGACCGATTTAGATGATTCTTTTTTATTGGAAAGGGTCTACCTTAGGGATGGTGCCATATTAATTTGGTCAAGTTCTGATGATATGATCAATGACGAAATAACGTAAATCTCCAATTCTTATGAGCAAATAATCGAAATTATAATAAATAAAATCTTAAAACGTTCATTTAAAACCCACAAATGTTTCGAGAGAATTTCTATATTTATGAATTGAATTTTATTATCATTTTCTGATTCATTCGCCCGACGCTTTCTCTTACGCGTATTATATTAAGTCACTATTAATAATATCACTAAAAAGAGAAAAAATAAAAATAATTTTTATAAAAAAAAAAATAAAACTGACTTCAAAAAACTTAAATGCAACAAATAAAATAATAAAAACTCAAAAATAAATCAAAATACACTAAAAGGTATAAAATAATTATCTAATTTATTTACAATTAAACGATGAAATTGTTACATGAAATCACGCTTTGAAGTCGGTGCCAAACAAACTATAACGTATAAGCGAGCTTACCCGTCAAACGTACTAAGTAAGATGTATATTTTTGCTGCCGACTTCAAAAAGTGATTTCATGTAACAATTTCATCGTTTAGTTGTAACTAAATAAGATAATTATTTTATACCTTTTAGTGTATTTTGATTTATTTTTGAGTTCTTATTATTTTAGTTGTTCCATTTAATTTTTTTCAAGTCGGTTATTTTTTTATAAAAATTATCAAATGAATACTTTTCGAACTACCTGGTATAATAGCAGCTCTACTCACTTTATATCTGATGCAACTTTTAATATTCAATATACAGTCGACTCTCGATAAATCGTAATCCAACAGAAACTACAAGAAAAATTCGAATTATCGAGACTTCGAATCATCAAGAAATTTGAATTATCATGAGAAAAGAAAAAAAAATTCGAATTATAAATAAAAGGGCCTCCACATCTCCCCTTATAGCCCTCCGATCCTCCCACTCAGGATCCGGTTGAGTGACTCAGGGTGTGGCCACAGCAGAACGGTGTGAAACCTTAGTATGCTGCGAACAAGAAGAAAATAATAATAATAATTAAAAAAAAGGAATAATAAAAATAAATACACTGGGAAGAATAAATAAATAAACAAATAAAATAAAACAAAAAATAAATAGTTATAATATGTCACTGGGTTTGAAGAAATTGTTGTTAAATTATTTAAAAATAAATAAAGGAAGTTGCCCTACCTATATAGTCAAGGAATAAAAAAAAATATGCAGGATGGTCAAGAAAAATAAATATTTGACAGGGAATATAGGCTACTGGGTAAAATATTAAATAAATAAAGAGGGGAAGTGGCCTAGTAATTATAGAACATTCTCTTCCCCTCTTATTACGCAGGCCCGGATCGAATAGGTGCGGGGCCCGATTGGAATTTTTTTGCGGGGCCCTCTCTATATATTAAATATTTAAATAAAATTCAAATTCAGTATATGTATATATATACAGGGTGGTGACTTGGCCGACGCAGCATAGCGATTACAATGTTAATTTTTGAATATGCATTTATTTGCTCCCCTAATTATTTTAGAGTTAAAGTTCTTATAGGTTTTTTGTAGAGAAAAAAATACTGAATCCGAACATATTTTTGTTTTCAAATTTTGAAATTTCAGAATCGTAATAATCAACATTATAAATTGTATTTTTACAAAAATCACTAAGGCCATGGAATTATTAAAACAAACAAGGCAATGAAGACACAGAACATTGTTTTCACGGACGAATGCACGTTTACACTCCATAATGAACCAAACGTTCAAAATTGTAGAGTGTGGGCTACTGAAAATCGACACAATGTTGTAGAGACACCAATATCCCCGAAAAATTAACGTTTGGGCGGGAATATTCGGTCATCGCATTTTAGGACCATTTTTCTTAAATGAAAATTTAACTGGACAGCGCTTTTTGCAGTTATTGGAAGAGGATATAGTTCCGGCTGTAACGGAAAATGATCGAGAAAACCAAGATATTTGGTTCCAGATGGATGGTTGCCTCGCACACAACAGCCGCGATGTCCGTGAATTTTTAAATAATCATTTTGAGAAAAAAATCATTGGTCCGAGGTTTACGATTAGCTGGCCTGCAAGGTCCCCCGATCTTTCTCGCAACGATTTTTTTCTTTGGGGACATTTAAAATCAAAGATTTACTCTGGACAAACATTTCAAAACTTAGATCAACTCAAAAATCGTATACAAGCCGAATGTGATAAAATATCACAATACCAATTAGCAAATGTCAGACGAGAATTTTAAGAAACGTTGGGCCATTGTTTAGTGGTAAATGGTTGTTTATTCGAACATTTGCTATGATTGTTATTTTTAACCGACTTCAAAAAAGGAGGAGGTTCTCTATTCGACTGATTTTTTTTTTTTTTTTTTTTTGTGCCTATGTTACCTCATATCTCCGCCAATTGTCAACCGATTTTGAAAAATTTTTTTTGCATTGGGTCCAGTTTAGCTTCCGATTGGTCCCATTTTTTTTCGTTTTTTTTCATAGCTATTAGACCTTTTTTATTAGGTTTGTTTAGACCTAACCTCTTAGTTTATGAACCGATTTCTATGGTTCTTTTTTTATCCGAAAGGGGGTGTCTTAGGGATGGTGTCATATTAATTTGGTCAAGTTCTGATGATATGATCACTATTAATAACATCACTAAAAAGAGAAAAATAAAAATAATTTTTAAGAAAAAAATAAAAACCGACTTCAAAAATTAAATGCAACAAATAAAATACACTAAAAGGTATAAAATAATTATTATCTTATTTAGTTACAACTAAACGACGAAATATTAACATGAAATTACTTTTTGAAGTTGGTGCCAAACATATACCTTTTATGAATCGCACTCGACGGATCTTACTTAGTACGTTTGGCGGGTACGCTCGCTTATAGGTATAGTTAGTTTGGCACCGACTTCAAAAAGTAATTTCATGTTAATATTTCGTCGTTTAGTTGTAACTAAATAAGATAATAATTATTTTATACCTTTTAGTGTATTTTATTTGTTGCATTTGGTTTTTTGAAGTCGGTTTTTGTTTTTTTCTTAAAAATTATTTTTATTTGTTATAATTTTATGCATTTGTTAATTATGTTAAAAAATTAAATTCTGTTTACCTTACTAATTTTATTGTTTTAATTACGTTTAAAAAAGATTACCTATAATTTCGTTGATTAATCTTGTGAAAATTTAAAAGCTCGTTCTAAACTTCATCTACGTGAATCTACTATTTTTATTTATCAATGACGAAAACAAAACTCAGCCCATTCAAATTTAACGAGTTTCTCATTATGGTAAACAATAAATTCTAATAAGAACTGATTTTAAAAAGTTCAAATATAACAAACGTCACTTGGAAACAACAAATGAAAATGCCTTGTTTAGCGTTTAATAATTCCATGGCCTCAGTGATTTTTGTAAAAATACAATTATTTATAATGTTGATTATTACGGTTCTGAAATTTCAAAATTTGAAAACAAAAATATGTTCGGATTCAGTATTTTTTTCTCTACAAAAAACCTATAAGTACTTTAACTCTAAAATAATTAGGGAGCAAATAAATGCACATTCAAAAATTAACATTGTAATCGCTATGCTGCGTCGGCCAAGTCACCACCCTGTATAGTAGTGCATAATAGTTTACGTACGTAGTGCAAAATCTCTCTAATATAGGACTATCCCGAATAAATTCAATACATTTGACATGAACTTTTACGGGTATCAGTTTTCTATATTATAAAGTATATATTATATAATAATAAACACATTAATATATTTCATCCAGCAATGCGAACTTAAAATAAATATATTTTTAATTATTTGAATAATTCATAATTTATCCATTATCGTCAAAAGCAATTTGCTTTAAATTTCGAAATTTTTATGTTCATTTTGATGTTAACTCGGGGCCCAATCGCTCCAATCGCCCTTTATCCGGCCCTGTAATTACGAAAAGGATATCGAGTTTTCGAGCGTAACAAAATACACAGCATTTTTTCGATTTACCAAAGTTATCAGCTGAAGAGTTCAAATTATCGAATAATTCGAATTATCGAGAGTCGACTGTATTATAAATAAATTATAAAATACACATACTAGTTACAACGAAGAATATGTTTGTTTATTTTCTATATCAATAATATTATAATAAATACATTGTTCACAAAGAGAAACAAAGAGGTTGTCCTCTGATTGATGCAAATAAACATACACACATATATATCGAGATGATATATCTGTATATATAAAATTGAAAGTTTTTGCCGAGAGTAGCAGAATTTTTATATATTGATGGAGACAATAAAAGAGTGTGTCTTCTGCTGGAATTATAAATTGTATTTATTTATAACGAGAATTTCTTAACCTAACCACATGAAAGATGTTAAGCTTTCATTCATAAATTAATTCCTGTGAATCCATTGTAATAGACTGATGAAGAGGGCAAAGCCCTCGAAACTATAGTCTCGTTATAAATAAATAAAATTTATAATTCCAGCAGAAGACACACTCTTTTATTGTCTCCTTCAATCTGTATATATATATATTATTTATTTGTTTGAGACTATAGTTTCGAAGACTTGGTCTTCATCATCAGTCTTTTTTAATTATAAATGTTGTTTTTCATGGAGTCAATATCGTATGGATATTAGAAGTTCTAAGCTGACCACCAGTGAAGAAGGAACATCAAATTTTCAATATCCATACGATATTGACTCCATGAAAAACAACATTTATAATTAAAAAAGACTGATGATGAAGACCAAGTCTTCGAAACTATAGTCTCAAACAAATAAATAATATATATATATACAGATATATCATCTCGATATATATGTGTGTATGTTTATTTGCATCAAGCAGAGGACAAGCTCTTTGTTTTTCTTTGTGAATCAACAACTCTGCTACTCTCGGCAAAACAAAAACTTTTCAATTAAATACATTGTTGTTGCCATGGTAACCTAATTAGAATTAATTAATTATTTAATATATATAGTGAAAATCGCTTAACACGAAACTGAGGGGTCCGAAATATTTATTCATGTTATAAGAATTTCGTGTTAAACATAAGTATTGCATTGCATTCAAGAAAACAAAATATGTATACTCACCAAAATTACATTTATTAGAGTACATCATATTAGATATACACTAGGTACATTTGAACTTATGTACCTACCTATTATATATTTTGACATACATATGTATGTATGTATGTATGCATTTAATAAAAAAACAATAAAATGAATAAAAATATTAATAAAAACTTTATAAACTTTAATATATTATCTATGTAATTTAAAAATAAGTAGGTTATAATGAAAGGCAGTCCAAATTATTTAAATTTTTTTATATTCAAATACCGACGTTTCGGAGACCCTTTCTCTCCTTCTTCAGGGTAATGAATAATATAACCTAGTTATTTCGCTTACCAGTCCGTCTTTCTAAGAAAATAAATAAAAATAATTTAAAAAAAAAATTGATTGATTTTTTTTTTGTAAAATAACATATTTTGTTCATTCCGAGAAGCGAAATCTTTTCGTGTTAAGCGATTTTTGTTTCGTGTTAAAAGAAATAAAAAAATATATGAAAATACCTAGTATTTTGTCAGGAGCGGATTATTATTTCGTGTTAACCGATTTTTCATGTAAAGCGTTTTCATGTTAAACGAATTCTATTGTATATTAATTCTCTCCCTTAAATTTATTATTGTTTATTTTGTTATTTATGTTTAATTGTATTTATTTTCTATATCAATAATAATAATAATAAATTCATTTGTTGTTGCCATGGCAACCTAATTAGAATGAATTAATTAGATAATATACCATAAATTTATCTATTGTTGTTTTTGTTTATTTGAAGACTCCTGCAAGCCCTGCTGTTTCAAGGGCTCTTACAGTAGCTACAAGCAGTGGTTGCAGTTCTATGGCTACCACGTTGGATACTCCTTTTAGGTACCTTCAGTTTTATTTTTTACATTTTAAATAAAAAATTCATAATCGTCTCAAAAAAAAATGATATTAAAATATTATATAAAAGTTATTTTGACAGTTATTAGTTTTTAAACTATAATAATTTCTTTGTTCTATCCATGGTAGATTTTCCTGTCTGATATCAGCAATAAAATATTATTAATAGGATAAATTTTCCCTCCTCGATAATCTTTTGTCTATCCGCTTTTAAAATCCCAAAGTTACTTGAGTCACGATCATCTCTTTTCTAACAAATTTAGGTGCAGTTGTATTTCGGTTGGTAAAGTCTTTGTAAAAGTTGACAAAGGGTAAAACCTTAGAATTCACCTTGTGCCCGGCCGGATGACCAATCAGATGACACTCACATTCATCTTTTTTTTTTTTGATTGGCTATCCCGCCGGGAACAATGTGAATTCTAAGGTTTTACCCTTTGTCAACTTTTATAAAGACTTTACCAACCGACATACAACTGGCCCTTAGTTTTCTTCTTCTTACTCTTTAATAACACGTTTTTAACTCAAAGATAAGTAGTGGCGAATTTAGCACATGAGAGACCCCACAGGGGCAATTTAATTATAAGGTCCCCCTCTAAATATTCTACACTGTCCATTCTACACGCTATTGCGGTTTTATTCATTTTTAAGAAAGAAAGAAAGAGGACCTATTAGATCCGAGCTGGAATGTCAGAAGTGCTGTGTTCATCCCACCCCCTCGGTTAAAAACAACCCTTCTGACATATACCTAATTAAAAATAAATAATCTATTCCATTCAAGATCTAATAGATGACAACTTCTTTGTCTATTTCTACCGACAATTTAAACTCTTAGATTTAATAATTTTGTTTGCGTAATTCTGTCATACATATTGGTTAATTTTTTTTGAGGCTCCCTAGATTTAAGAGGCTCTGTGCAGAAATCACACCGCTAAGCCTAAGGTACCGTACCGGTTACGAAGCAACTAGCTCCTAGTAGCGATAAATGAACTGTTGTATAAAAGACTCATCTTGTGTATCTTGCCATACGCTAAATAAATAATATAAATAAGCGATAAATAAGGCTAGCTAGCACTTCATTTTATAAAGTTGTTACGACAACACTTTAAGTTTTTGGTTGCAACCCTTCTTGACCAGAGAAAGGTTGGCGATTTGTTGATTTATCTCGAAGAAGTTCCCCGTGAATGGTCTGGTAACGTGCCCAAGCGATTCGACCTGTTTCAGGCCTGATGCTGATTTGATGATTTAATTGAAGTAGGAGAGATCGTTCAAAGAAAGAGCATTATTTAAAATTGGTTTTTTATTGGTTAATTATAAGTATACATTTCTCCATTGCTGATGGCTGGAGAGCTTAAATTCATCTCTTAACTCCAATTGACAACTTGTCCACCCCAAGTGGGCTTCAGCTTACAACTGCCAACCCTCTGACTGACTCAAAACCTGCCTGTCTGTCATCTCTGCTGTCTGCTCTGGGAGTTTCCACAAGAAAAGTTCCCGATTGGTCAATTTCCTAATGAGTAGGAGTATATTTTAATCATAGATTAAGGGAGTGACTTCGAAAACCACGTGACCTTTTTTGGGAATATTCCATTTAGACTTTTTTTGAAAGATCATTATTTATACAAAGATATAAGAGCAAGTAGATTTATAATTAACTGTCAACTCTGGTATATGACTTATTTCCTATCATCATATAATTTTGACGAAGACCCCAGTGGTCGGCGAAAAAGAGCGGAAAGGGGATATATAGGGGGGAGGTGCTAAAAGCAATTCGGGTCCGGGTGCGTACGGAGAGGATCTCAATCGCCCTCGTACATCTGGCTACAGTGACCTTAATTAAAAAAAAGAGAATTCCTTTAAGAATTCAAACAAAATTTACAACAGCATTTCCTGTCCGCGACAAAATTATCGACGGCCACAACAAAGTGTTTTGAATCGATATGTTTGAAATCTCATTTTTAAACGAGCAAATTTCAAACACATCGATTCAAAACACTGTTTAATAAATGAAGTGCTAGCTAGCGTTATTTGTTGGTACTAGTAGCTAGTATTTTTGTTTCATAACCATATCCTAACTCTCAATTAACTTCACTACCAGTTGACAAATCTTCATAATTTAATAAATATTTACTTATTTAAAATGATTATATTAATCTTATTATTATTGTTCTTTTCTCAAGGCTTCATCGAACCCTGAAACGACAATTGTGCCAATGTTTGGATCCACCAAACGCACGAGGAAATGATTGGAGGATGTTAGCCCAACGTTTGAATGTTGATAGGCAAGTATATTGGTCTTTAACTAGAATAACTAAGTACATTGAAGTGTGAATTATGAGCTAAATGGTGATACTATAAGAAATTATTAAGATGATGGATGAATAAAAGTTTTTGCTCGAAGGGTTAGTTAGAAGGATATATACATGTAGATAGTGAAATAATAAATCTTTAACTTAAAATCATTTTTATTCATAACAAACTTAAAAATCCACTCTAGTAAAAAGAAACAAAAGTTCTTTTAACAGGCACAATTTACAAAGGTTTATTATAACATTTGCTGACGAAATTTATCAGTAATTTTGCTAGGCAAAATTACCGGTAATACCGGTTAACCGGAGGAGCCATCCACCAACTAGTAGCTCCTCACCCGCTAACTAGGCGGGTGGCGCCCAGCCCGGCTTTTTACCAGGGACGAACATCGCCCTGTCCAAATCATTGTTAGGTCCCCGCCAACTAGGAGGGGAGCGCGGACACGCACCACGCAACCAACCCCCTAACACATACAAATACAATGCAATATTTATTATTTGTCCGTAGTGCGAAATTAAATCGGAATAGAATAATAAGAGTTCAATGGACAGAGGCGCCCTGAAAAGTTGGTAGGTGATTCTCAACCACTGTGCCGAGGAACTTTATTGTGCCGTGAGATTCTTGAAGTGTGCCGCCACTGCTAGGCAGGCAGTGGTCCCATCCGAATTGAATTTTTTTTTTTTTACATTTGTCTATCAATTGACACTACATTTAATCCAAATATTTATTTGATCCTTTGAACTGAAAAGGTAGTAACATTTTGCAGGATGCAGAATGTCCTACGATAACCCTATAGATACATCAATCAATAAACCAAATAAAATTCTATTAATTTATTTTATTGTTAGTGTGCCGTAACGAAAAAAAGGTTGAGAATCACTGGTATGATACGTATTTGACAAAAAATTGGACTTACAAGGATTTGTAAGATCAGCGACGATATGTATATGACAAGTGCTCACTGGGATAAATTTTTTAGGGGGCACCCAAGAAAGTGGGGACCCTAAGCTATAGCTTATGTAGCTTATATTTAAATCCTGCACTCCATGTACTATGGATTATAATTGGAAAACACAAATAAATTGGGTACTTTTAGTAGAGTAGAATGGAGGTTATTTTAGTCCCTTAAAGTCATTGGGACAACAAATTGACGAAAGTGTAGGTTCGATCTATAATTTAAACCTATTCAAATTAATATTTTTATTATATATAAGTCTAATTTTGATTTTTTTTCGTTTTTAAAGGTATATCAATTATTTCGCAACAAAACCAAGCCCAACGGAAGCTATTTTGGACCTCTGGGAAGCCCGACATCGTGATCCGGGAGCTCTTACGGATTTCTTAAATCTTCTTCGTGTTATGGGACGTCAAGATGCTGCGGCTCTCCTAGAGAAAGATCTAGGCCCATGGATTTAGAAAAATGATTTATACCCTTAGAATTATATTTTTTCATTTACAGATGGGGCCAAAGATACTTTTTACTCCCATTACAAAGGAGTATACAATTGTTAAAGACTTTATTTATATATATGTAAATGACTAGTACAGTCACCACCCACCACCAGGGGTCTCTACTGTAGATTAGTGTTAGGTTAGGAACAAATTTGAAATTTGGAAGTGTCATTTGTTATGTTTACACGAAGAGACAAACAACTTGTAATTTGATTTCTAAATTCTTTTTGACAACATATTTTATTATGCCTGAAAGGGATAATATATACATATTTATCTTACAAACAATACAATAAATATAATTATTATAATAAAGAAACTAACCTGAAAGAGATAATTAAATTACAAGTTGTTTATCTCTTCGTGTAAACATAACAAGTAACACTTCCCTTTCAAATATGTTCCTAACTTAACACTAATTTACAGTAGAGACCTCTGGTGGTTGGTGGTGACTGTACTAATCATTTACATATACTATATAAAAAAAATGATTTCAATTTTACTATGTAAACTAATTTCGAAAAAATCTCATGAATTATAATATAAGAACATTCAAAGATTTCGATTAAAAAAAAATTGACAAAGCTCTGTGCTAACATTATGATCAATATGAAACTTAATTTCACTGTCATTTAATTGTAGTTTAGTGCTTTAGTTTACTATACCTCAAGGCAAGGTGACCATTCTTTTTCTTGAAAGTTATAAAATAAAAAAAAATAATGAAAATGAAATAAAATTATTAATTAATCAGATATCACTGACTATTTGAAGTCCATGTTGACTTAAAATCAAAAATAACTATTGAACTCGATCGCGTCTGTTCCGTCGTGGCATATTTGAACGATCGCCGACAAAGAGACTTTTTTGGAAACTTCTAATTGTGCTTTTAGCAACAGCGGTGGCTGTAGGAGAAAATGGAATACGTGGTACTTGGGTGTTGATTTCCATCTTGTGGAATGGAATGTTGAGAAAAATAAGAGAATATAGTGGGACGTTAATCCGGCTCGAAGGACCAAAAAATGTTCGTTAGAACATCCACGAATAATAAGGAATAAATGATTATTTGGAGAGAAAAGGTTTATTAATATTGAAATAGCGTGTTTACATTCGAGGGGTAAACTTGGAATACAAAAATATAAACAAAACAGAACAAAAGAAAACATAAACATAGGAAGTCTCTTTGACCGCGATCGTTCAACTATGCTACGACGGAACAGCGTCCATATTATTTAATAAATGAAGTACATTTGCAGGTATGTGGGCAATAAACTAAAAAAATCAAAGAATTCACTATTTTATTTAGTCTTTATAATTATAATCGATTTTGTTAAGAGAGAATGGTATAAGTTCTTGGTGAAACATATTTTAATAAAGTAAAAAAAAAATTTTAAAATATAAAATACTTGGTAGGTTTCACAAAAATAAAAGACTTTAGCATTACTCTATATATACCGGGTGAGTTTTTTTTATCTTGAGACGGTCTTATAACTCAAAAACGGTGCATTATAAGAAAAAAAGTTTCAAATAAAAGTTTATGTATAATAAAAAGGGAAACTAAACTACACTATTGTTTGTCGACCTAGAACAAGCTTTCAAGGGTATTTTAAGGCAAAGATCTGTTTTTTAAATGGAAACCTATATTTTTCCTATATCTACAAAAAAACTGAACAACTTTCATAAGAACTATTTTTTTATACGACATCAAATAAACAAAATATTAAATCAATTAGATCTCAAAAAAATTATCCTTAACAATTATTCGACTTAATTATCAAATAATATTGATTAAATAATTAATTATTAAATAAATAATTATTAAATTGAAAAGGCACAACAATGAAAAGAAATATTTATAATGATTTTAAAACTTCATTATATACAGATTCTATGAGATAATTTTCTACTTAATAGAACTAGTTAAAATTCTTGAGCTTAAAAAAGTTTATTTCTCATGTCAATTCAGTAGATAATTATATCGTATTACTATAATAAAAATGGGGAATTTTTTATACACTCTGGAATGTCAAAGAACATTGTTGGAAAATTATTAAAATATTTATTTAATAATTAAATATTTGATCATTATTATTTGATAATTAAGCCGAATAATTGTTAGGAATAATAATTATTTAATTTTTTTGAAATCTATATGATTTAATATTTTTTTAATTTGATGTCTTATAAAAGGGTAGTTCTTATGAAAGTTGTTCAATTTTTTTGTATATTTAGGCTATGAAAAGAAAAATATAGGTTTCCATTTAAAAAACAGAACTTGACATTGAAATACCTATGAACGGTTGCTCTAGGTCGAAAAACAATTGCGTAGTTTAGTTTCCCTTTTGATATAAAAAACTTTTTTATATATTTTGCACTGTTTCTGAGTTATAAGACTGTCTCAAGATAAAAAAAACTCACCCGGTATATACGAGCCCATTTTTAAGAGTTCAAACCTCCTACCCTTTTATATTTTATAAATTTTTTTTATTTTATTCATTTTTAATCATTGAGACGCCTGATGAAGCCTAAACAAAATTAACAAAACGTTAGGCAAATCAAAGTGAATTCTTTGATTTTTTAATTTCTTATCCAAATAAGTGCAAATATACTTCATTTATCAAAAATAACGATCTATTTTTATCTAATACTAGAGGAATAACCTTAACATTGGATAAAGTAAAGATACAAAAATCCCGTTACCGCGAAAGCTTCAAGCAAAAAAAAAATGGTCACCTTTACCTTAAGAAATTAATAATAAAGAATAATAATATAATTTTGAACCTATGAAAAATACACAAATACAAGTTCAAAGAATAAAAATCAAAATGTAAATCATTCATTCCATAGCAAATTTCGTTAAAGAGGCCTTTAGAGAAACAAAGGCGTCGTTTTTATTTGATTGTGATGCAATCTGAATTTGACTAAAAAAAAAAAAAAAAAAAATGTGATTGTGTGAATGTGTAAATACTTAGTATAAAGAATGTTAATAAAGTGTATGTGTGTCGGTGTGTGATTACGTATTCAAGTCAATTTACTCAGAGAATTTTGTATTTTTAATGAGGCTTGCGTTTGATTATTATTATTATTATTATTATTATAGACGACAACGAAGTCGTTATAGGCCTACTACATATATTATTATGTTTCTTATTAATCTATTTTTATTATTAAAATATTATTATTATTTGTATTATTTTTATTTTAGATTAGATTTTGAAAAGTTGGTTGCTCTGGAAAAATAAAAATATGTACCAGAATGATTATATGTATTAAAAAAAAAATAGAAATAAAAATACAAGTAAATAAAAAATTAAAATTATATAAAATAAAAAAAATAATAATTTTCAAAACAAATGTATACATTTAAAATTATTTAATGCGTCCATAAAAAAAAAAAAAAAAAAAAGGGTTTTCGAAAAAATTAAAAAAAAAGAAAAATTGTTTATACTTACTTAATGCAAATTTTAAATAAAATATTTTTTATAAAAATTTTTTTAGTTTGTTTTATGAGAATTATCTTAAATACCTATACCTACCGGGTGAGTTTTTTATCTTGAGACAGCCTTATAATACAAAATCAGTGCATTATATGAAAAAACGTTTATTTATATCAGGGGAGAGGGGAAACTAAACTACGTTATTGTTTGTAGACCTAGAACGGGCTTTCAAGGGTATTTCGAGGGAAAGTTCTGTTGTTTTTTTAAATGGAAACCTATATGTTTCTGTACATATTCTTAATCTAGAAAAGAAACTGAACAATTTTTATTAGAACTATTTTTTTATACGACGTCAAATAAAAAAATATTAAATCAATTAGATCTCAAAGAAAAATCTTAATAATTATTTTTAACAATCATTCAAATTAATTATTAAATAATAATGATCAAATATTTAATTATTAAATAAATAATTTAATAATAATTAACAATTTAATCATTTTGCCATCAGGAGCTTCATTTTATCGTGTTGTAAATCTATTTAAAAAAAAACAAAAAAAAACAGGAAATGTAAAGGTTATGAAGAAACTTAAACAGGCCAAAATAACTAAAATAAAGTTTAGGGAAAGTGGTGTTGGTTTATAGTGAAACATATTAAACACAGGAATTATTTAACGGATTATAGTGGTGTTTCACAAGTGGAAATAAAATTAAAAAATCTTTTAAATTATTTTGGAGATTTTTTTATTTATCTCTATACATATTTCGGGCTATGAACCCTTCATCAGGAGGTTTAACAGAACAGTTTTCTGTTAAACCTCCTGATGAAAGGTATCATAGCCCGAAATATGTATAGAGATAAATAAAAGAAAATCTCCAAAATAATTTAAAAGATTTTTTAATTTTTTTAATTTTAATTCCACTTTGTGAAACACCACTATAATCCGTTAAATAATTCATGTCCAAAATAACGAAATTGGAACTGGAATTGATCCAGAAGACACTGGAATATCTCAGAACAGTGTCGCAAAATTATTAAATTATTTATTTAATAATTAAATATTTGATCATTATTATTTAATAATTAAGTTGAATGATTGTTAAAAATAATTATTAGGGTTTTTTTTTAGATCTAATAATTGATTTAATATTTTGTTTATTTGATGTCGAATAAAAAAATAGTTCTAATAAAAATTGTTCAGTTTTTTTCTAGATTATCAATATGTACAGAAACATATAGGTTTCCATTTTAAAAACAGAACTTGACCTCGAAATACTCTTGAAAGTTTGTTCTAGGTCGACAAACATAAGCGTAGTTTAGTTTCCCCCTCGATATAAATAAACTTTTATTTGAAACTTTTTTCCATTATAATTATAAGAGTGTCTCAAGATAAAAAAACTCACCCGGTATATATATTTTCTTTATTATAAAGATTTATTTATATTATCTGAGTATCTAAATCCAGGGGCGTAATTAGGCTGGGGCAATGCCCCGAGGGCCCCGGGTTAAGGAGCCCTCAAGACAATATGTCTCATTATTTACCCAGAGGGCCCAATTTGCATCCTTGCTCTGGGGGCCCCTAAACGCCCCTGTCTAAATCATTTCATCTGAATTTCTAAAATAATGGCAATTTTTTATTTTATCATATTCTTAAAAATGAGATAAATCAAAAGAAAAAATTAACTATTTAAAAAATATACTCAATTAATTTTCTAATTACTTTACAGTCCCCAATTTAATATATGTAGATTTGAACATCTGGTAAGAATCATCCAGAGATGGGTAAAATACACCAAAACATGTATTTTCGATACAAAATACAAATAACTTTGGAAATGGGTATTTTCGATCTAAAATACTATTTTGAAAATACTTCTCAAAATACAAAATACTTATATAAGTATCTAAATACATATTTATAAAATTAAAGTTTTGTCTATACCCACATTGGTCAAAATCCCCCCCCCCAAAAAAAATTTTGATATACACGTTACATACACTGGAAATGAGTATTTTCGATACTAAATACAAAAGTATCGAAAATACATATTTTAAATATTATAAATTAGAGGATTTTTTTAGTCACATAAAATAGATAAATTTAGTAATTTTAATCAATTATTATTATTTATTTGATTGATTTTACCCGTTAATTCAATATTATTATAAATAAATTAGTACATAACCTATATTAATTAGAACATGTTTGTTTATCTTTTATAACAATAATAATAAATACATTGTTGTTGCCATGGCAACCTAATTAGAATCAATAATTAATTAATATAGTTATATCAATTATTCGGTCACCACTGGTTGACTATCTTCAGTAGTAGGTACTTAAAATTGAAACATTTTATAAGATTTGTTATGCAATAATTACACAAAATAAAAACCATACAATTTCACATTTACATATACAATTTCGTTCAAGATTTGGAATTTGTAACTTCTGGTGTAATTGTAGAATAAAAAATCTTTCAATTTTCTGAAAACTGTTTGGTAAATCAAACAAATAAATAATAATAATTGATTAACATTACTGTATTTATTTATTTTATATGACTAAAAAAACACTTTAATTTATAAAATTCAACTTAAGTTTTAGAAGTATTTTAAATACTTGTATTTTCGATACTTGCCCATCTCTGGAATCATCCAAAAAAGAAAATAGACTATCTCTATGTATTTATTTTGGAAATAAACCGCACTAACTATATAAGTAAATGTTAAAAATAATTGTTTAATATTTTATGGACGGACGGCTAAATGGATAATAAATAATTTTCATTTTCAAAAATATTGTTATTTGAAATAATATGTCGCATATGGAGCCTAAAAATTGTTTTGTTTTAAATAGATTTTTTGATGTAAATATTGTGAAATTAAATGCGGCACTTGTTGATGTATATAATAAGACAGGCGTTAAAATGTACAAAGTAAATACTATATTATAAATATTATTATAAAATCGAAAAGCCAAGAATATACAGGGGTGAGTTTTTTTTTTATCTTGAGACAGTCTTATAAACTCAAAAACAGTGCAGTTATATGAAAAAAAAGTTTCGAATAAAAGTTGTATTATATCAAGGGGGAAACTAAACTACGCTATTGTTTGTAGATTTCAAAAAAAATCCTAATAATTATTTTTAACAATTATTCAATTTAATTATCAAATAATAATGATCAAATATTTAATTGTTAAATAAATAATTTAATAATAATTAATTATCAAATAATAATAATCAAATATTTAATTGTTAAATAAATAATTTAATAATAATTAATTATCAAATAATAATAATCAAATATTTAATTGTTAAATAAATAATTTAATAATAATTAATTATCAAATAATAATAATCAAATATTTAATTGTTAAATAAATAATTTAATAATAATTAATTATCAAATAATAATAATCAAATATTTAATTGTTAAATAAATAATTTAATAATAATTAATTATCAAATAATAATAATTAAATATTTAATTGTTAAATAAATAATTTAATAATAATTAATTATCAAATAATAATAATTAAATATTTAATTGTTAAATAAATAATTTAATAATAATTAATTATCAAATAATAATAATCAAATATTTAATTGTTAAATAAATAATTTAATAATAATTAATTATCAAATAATAATAATCAAATATTTAATTGTTAAATAAATAATTTAATAATAATTAATTATCAAATAATAATAATCAAATATTTAATTGTTAAATAAATAATTTAATAATAATTAATTATCAAATAATAATGATCAAATATTTAATTGTCAGCATTTCTTTCAAATTCACCATAAATTAAGACCATTTCAATTCTTTCTTCAATAAAAAAACCCTCCATTTTTATTATGGTAATACAATATAACTATCTACTGGATTGATACGAAAAATAAACTTGTTTAAACTTAAAAAGTTTAAGTAGTTCAATTAAGTAGAAAATATTCTCTTAAATCTGTGTATAATGAACTTTTAATATCATTATAAACACTTATTTTCATTGTTGGATATTTTCGAATAAACAATTATTTATTTAATAATTAATTATTTAATCATTATTATTTGATAATTAAGTTAAATGATTGTTAAAAATAATTATTAGGATTTTTTTGAGATCTAATTGATTTAATATTTTGTTTATTTGATGTCGTATAAAAAAATAGTTCTAATAAAAGTTGTTCAGTTTTTTTTTTTGAAGATTAAGAATCTATAAAGAAATATATAGGTTTCCATTTAAAAAACAGAACTTGACTTCGAAATACCCTTGAAAGCTTGTTCTAGGTCGACAAACAATAGCGTAGTTTAGTTTCCACCCTGATATAAATAAACTTTTATTTGAAACTTTTTTTATAAAATGCACTGTTTTTGAGTTATAAGACTGTTTCAAATTAAATTAAAAAAAAAAAAAAAACTCACCCGGGATTAGATAAAGTGCATACAGATCCTACTAAAAACTGTAAGTTGAAAACAAACAAAAAGGAGAGGAAATTTTATATATTGTGGTTTATGAAATGAAAATATGTAAATAATTTTTTTATTATTATAAACCGAGTGCAAAGATATTATAAAAAAAAAATTATTTACTATATTAAGTTGAATAAGTAAATCAAAAAAAAAAAAAAAAAAATTATATGAATGTATAAATAAATAAATATAAATGAAACTTAGAAAAAATAAATAAATAATAAATATATAAATAAATATATACATATTATATTCATTTTTAGTCGCTGTGAAAAAAAGTAAATTATAGATGATGATATATATATATTATTGAAATGTAATCCATTCTGATTGCCAAATTAAAAAAAAAAAGTAATATTTTTCCACTCGGTTAAAAATGTCTAAAGACAATATTCGGCGCTAAATAGCTGGCGAGAAATTAGATTGTTTCTTTTTTTCTTTTTTTTTGTTCTAAAATACAAATATAAGCATATATTGAAATATTGATAGTATATTTTATATTGTAGAGATGTTTTTACTAAGAAGATATAGAATAATAAATAATATGGTATAATTGAGTTGTTTTATTTATTTACTAGCTGCGAGCCAAGAGGATTCGCCCCCTGGACTCCCTCCTCCGCTCCCTGAACCCTCTCCCTCCACCCCACCGACCCTGTCCAACGCCACCTAGAAGAAAAGGCCTCTGCAGTATCCCACAAAATGTTGACATCACGAAGGGCAGTCCAACAATTCCGTCCTACACTGAAAAAACGATATTTTTATAATTAAGAAATTATATTTGATATGAAGAGATGGTGAAGTTAATTATGGCGAAATCGATATCTGTTCAAATATGAATAAACAATATACGTATTTTAAGTATTATCATATTTTTTGATCAACTCTAGATATATTAATATTTAAGATGCCGCTATTTGATCCAAGCACCAATAAGTAAATGTAAGGCTGGACCCTCGCGTGACCTGAAATATGGAATCGTTCTCGGATTGCAATGATACTACAGATTAATTAATAAAATTTAATAAAGTTAAACTTTAAACTCAAATGAATTAACAACATTATTTGTATGAAGTTATCACCCTGAAAATGTGTGACAGCCTATCCATGTTGGGCGTCTCTGTCGCATCTGACCTGTCTTGGAATGAACACATCTCCTCTGTGGCGAAATCTGCAGCAAGGAAGATTGGCTTCTTATTCAGGTCCAAGCGATTTTACAAACCCCACAACTTCTCACCATCCTACAAGGCCCAAATCCGCCCCTATCTCGAATACGGCTCTCATCTGTGGAGAGGAGCCTCAAAATATTCTCTTGCTACCCTTGATGCAATTCAGAAACGAGCCGTCAGGCTAATTGACGATTCTACCCTCACCGACTCCCTCGACTCGCTGGCTCATCGAAGAGATGTCTCCGCCCTTTCCCTTTTCTATAGATACTATCACGGCAGGTGCTCTGATGAGATAAAATCAATAATTCCCCCAAAGCATGCTTTGCACGCAGCTACACGTTTTGCCGACTCCCAACACTCTTTCGCGGTCAAATTAGAAAAGTGCCGGACCACTTCATTCGCGAATTCATATATCCCCATGACGTCAAGGAACTGGAACTCTCTCCCAGCCTCTATCTTTCCCAGCACCTATGATCTTCCAAACCTTCAAAACCAGGGTGCATAGACACCTACGTCTACACCCTCTCACTTAAACAACTTTCCCTTCTCTTCGGTAATGCAAGGGTCTTTCGAGATCCATAGGGGCTACATCTTTACTGGTGCACCCCTTCTTGCATTCGATTGCATTAAAAAAAAAAAAAAAAAAAAAATATAAACTAATAGTGATTACTAGAACATAATTAATTAAGCTTAAATTTACAAAATGAAATTATTTGGTTATTATAATACAATAAAGATTCTTAATTATACGTAGCTGGCCAACTACTCACTCATCACCATCAGTGCTAACGCCCACATTGCTCGCCGGTCGGTTCCTCGTTCCTGCACTTGCAACTCCACTCGACATCTCTCTGTCCAGTTCTGTCGCCTCGTTCCTCACGCACACACTTTCATTGGTTAGTTTTTAACCGACTTCAAAAAGGAGGAGGTTCTCTATTCGACTGAATTTTTTTTTTTTTTTTTTTGTGCCTATGTTACCTCATATCTCCGCCAATTGTCAACCGATTTTGAAAAAATTTTTTGCATTGGGTCCAGTCTAGCTTCCGATTGGTCCCATTTTTTTCGATTTTTTTCCATAGGTATTAGACCTTTTTTATTAGGTTTGTTTAGACCTAACCTCTTTGTTTATGAACTGATTTCGATGGTTCTTTTTTTATCCGAAAGGGGGTGTCTTAGGGATGGTGTCATATTAATTTGGTCAAGTTCTGATGATATGATCACTATTAATAACATCACTAAAAGAGAAAAATAAAAATAATTTTTAAGAAAAAAATAAAAACCGACTTCAAAAATTAAATGCAACAAAATAAAATACACTAAAAGGTATAAAATAATTATTATCTTATTTAGTTACAACTAAACGACGAAATATTAACATGAAATTACTTTTTGAAGTTGGTGCCAAATATATACCTTTTATGAATCGCACTCGACGGATCTTACTTAGTACGTTTGGCGGGTACGCTCGCTTATAGGTATAGTTTGTTTGGCACCGACTTCAAAAAGTAATTTCATGTTAATATTTCGTCGTTTAGTTGTAACTAAATAAGATAATGATTATTTTATACCTTTTAGTGTATTTTATTTGTTGCATTTAATTTTTTGAAGTCGGTTTTTATTTTTCTTAAAATTTTTATATCTAGTTTACATATGAGTAGCTGAGCGGGGATATTTCCTCACCAGAGCATTATTCGTTAGCAAGATGAGAGTCTTTGCGATTGGGGTTTTCGCAAAGGCCTTCATTAGCAAGATGTTTATATCTAGTTTGGGCAGCTTAGCGAGAATATCTCCTCACAGGGCAGTATTCTTTAACAGGATGGGACGCGTGTTAACGGCGGGAGAGATGACTAACTATATAGGTGAGTCAATATGTTATGGTAGCGGGTAAACGGCGATTCAAAGGAGTAACCAATTGCTTCTTAATACTATTTATCAATCTAAAATTGCTCGGGGTAGGTAGGTGGAGAATGTAAACGGTTCGAGTGATTGAATTCTTACTACTATAAATCTAATATTGCGCGCGGGTAAACGGCAAAGTGTTTGAGTGATTCTAACATTTAAAATTCGCAAATTCCATGTCACAAGTCAATGTTTCGTTTCACATGACTTTTTAAACTTTCCAAAAAATAACATTATTAATAATTGAGTGGTTTTATAAAAACCTATTAATTTCCAAATTTTTAAATTGAATTCTTACTACTATAAGGCGGTAGTAACCTATTGCATTGCCTAATACAATCTATCAATCTAAAATTGCTCGGGGTAGGTGAAGGAGAATGTAAACGGTTCGAGTGATGAATTCTTACTACTATAAATCTAAAGATTGCGCGCGCGGGTAAACGGCGTGTCAAATTTCAAAAATCAAGTTTTGGGGTCTCTTTTAGCGTTGCACTATACCTCGGGATATCGGAAAATTTACATACATATTTAATTATAATTAAGAAAGCCTTCTTACCATTTTTATAAAATACTAAACCAACATTAAACAATAACCAATAGATATTTTAAGACAATTTTGATTCATAGTTACAACACAGTTTCTGAGATAATAAGGAATAAATAATGAAAAATTTAAAAAAAAGGAAAATTTACATACATATTTAATTATAATTAAGAAAGCCTTCTTACCATTTTTATAAAATACTAAACCAACATTAAACAATAACCAATAGATATTTTAAGACAATTTTGATTCATAGTTACAACACAGTTTCTGAGATAATAAGGAATAAATAATGAAAAATTTAAAAAAAAGGAAAATTTACATACATATTTAATTATAATTAAGAAAGCCTTCTTACCATTTTTATAAAATACTAAACCAACATTAAACAATAACCAATAGATATTTTAAGACAATTTTGATTCATAGTTACAACACAGTTTCTGAGATAATAAGGAATAAATAATGAAAAATTTAAAAAAAAGGAAAATTTACATACATATTTAATCTAATCTTGAGCTGTTTGCCAAAAAAGAATTTAGTCTTTTTGATTTTAAGTCGATTCTTCTACATTTTCAGTAGAGGTTTCCATTAATAGTCAAAACATCAAAAATGTGAATTCAATAAGGTTATTCCTCTAGCATTAGATAAAGAATTCGACTCGTTATTTTTGATTTTAAGTCGATTCCTCCATGTCTTCAGCAATGGTTACCAATAATAACCGAAACGTCAAAAATCCAATGTAGAATTGTTATTCCTCAAGTATTAGATGAGAATCAATCGCTATTTTTGATTTTAAGTCGATTCCTCTATGTCTTCAGGAATGGTTACTAATAAAAACCGAAACGTCAAAAATCCAATATAGAATGGATATTTCTCAAGTATTAGATGAGAATCAATCGCTATTTTTTATTTTAAAGTCGATTCCTCCATGTCTTCAGCAATGGTTACTAATAAAACCGAAACGTCAAAAATCCAATATAGAATGATTATTCCTCAAGTACTAGATGAGAATCAATCGCTATTTTTGGTTTAAAGTCGATTTCTCTATGTCTTCAGCAATGGTTACTAATAAAAACCGAAACGTCAAAAATCCAATATAGAATGATTATTCCTCAAGTACTAGATGAGAATCAATCGCTATTTTTGGTTTAAAGTCGATTTCTCTATGTCTTCAGCAATGGTTACTAATAAAAACCGAAACGTCAAAAATCCAATATAGAATGATTATTCCTCAAGTACTAGATGAGAATCAATCGCTATTTTTGGTTTAAAATCGATTCCTCTATGTCTTCTGCAAAGGTAACGGATAAGAAAACAACGCAGTTGCTATGGTTACTCATAAAAATTCCTCCCAAATTTTTAGCATTTCACAGAGAGAAGCCTATCCATTCTTACTTAAGCAAGGCTAAATGAGCTATATTAAAACTTTCAAATGAATAAATTTTAAAGAATTTAAAAAATTAAAAAAGTACCATCTTACTCTAGAGTAAAGTACTTTAAAAATATAATTTTACTAAAACTTTATTTAACCTTTTTTGTGGTCCCCAAGGTACTTAATTAGGATATTAAATTTCATCAAAATTGGTTAAGTCATTTTCAAGATATTTAGAAAAACTAAAAAAGTACTGAAATAAAGTACTAATGTTTGTGGGCCGATATGTACCAAAAACTAATCAGCGCTTCATTTTGTTAAACTAATGGTAGGTTTTCAATTTCATTTCAATCGGTGCAACGGTGTGGAAAAAATCGTGGGCCAAAAAAGCGATAACATACATACATCCATACCATACATCCATCCGCACGCACTAAATGAAAAAATCGCACTTTTGGCCTCTCGACGAGACCCCATGTAATTTTTGGCAAAACCGTCACGTGCTAAAATTCAACCTAATTGAATACTACAATTTGTGACTTTAATTGAGTCCATGGGTTCCGTAGTCTTTACCTGAGGACCCTTTGAAGCCACGCTTGCCCCGAGAGCGATTACAATACTTTACCCATGCTTTGCATTGGATAAAGTAAAAGAGGGAGTTGGAAAACTTACTTGAATAAATAATGCTATATATATTTATCTAGATTAATTTGCCTCAGCTGACATAATGCTGCCGCCAGGAGCGCTGATGCCGTCTTTGCGGCAAATTTGAAATATAATTGTAATTGAAAATCGAATTTTGGAATGAAAGACTCCAATGATTTTAAATTAAGAAACATTAAATTTATTGATAAATTATTCCCCCCCCTCCTTTCACACACTCAAAAATTAAATATTCAATTCGCTTTTCTTTGCCGCACAGAAAAAGTAGAAATTAATCACATCTTATTTGATTTATATTTTATATATTATTTGTTTATTTTTTAAAAATTTGCCACTTTTTTATAATTTTTTAAAAATCTAAATTTTGTTATTCTTATTTTTTGATTTTTACAAAATTGAACCGACTTAAGACACGCATGCCCATATGAGTTTCTCATGGCAATACTGGATGGAGCAGCCTGTCATACAAACAACACCTGATTGATCTCTTTTAAATATTTGGAGCCTTATATCGATTATCGATCCTAAATTTTAAAAAAATGATATAATATAATTCTCCTCCTCACACGATCCCACTTATTTAAATAAATCTACATATTTCCACACAAAAAATATCACAATGCTGTAGATTATAGAAAAAATAAACTGCAACGGATCGTTGCTAAACTTTTTATCCAAATTCATTTGAAATATTATATGTTTGTTCCTTTATTATTAATCAGATATCACTTGCAATTTGTAGTTCATATTGACATTAATTCAAAAATAATTCTCATTTAATAGTCGAGGAATAACCATTCCACATTGGATTTTTGACATTTCGGTTATTATTGTAACCATTGCTGAAGACATGGAGGAATCGACTTAAAATCAAAAATAGCCATCGATTCTCATCTAATACTTGAGGAATAACAATTCTACATTAGGTTTTTGACGTTTAGATTATTATTGGTAACCATTGCTGAAGACAATGGAGGAATCGACTTTGAGTTTGAGTTGTTTTGCCATAAAAGAATTTAGTCTTTTAGATTTTAAGTCTCTATTCTTCCACGTTTTCAGTAGAGGTTGCCATTAATAGTCAAAACATCAAAAAATGGAATGCAATAAGGTTATTCCTCTAGTATTAGATGAGAATCGATCGTTATTTTTGATTTTAAGTCGATTCCTCCTTGTCTTCAGCAATGGTTACCAATAATAATCGAAACGTCAAAAACCTAATGTAGAATTGTTATTCCTCAAGTATTAGATGAGAATCGATGGCTATTTTTGATTTTAAGTCGATTACTCCATGACTTCAGCAATGGTTACCAATAAAAACCGAAACGTCAAAAATCCAATATAGAATGGTTATTCCTCAAGTACTAGATGAGAATCAATCGCTATTTTTGGTTTAAAGTCGATACCTCTATGTCTTCAGCAATGGTTACCAATAAAAACCGAAACGTCAAAAATCCAATATAGAATTGTTATTCCTCAAGTATTTGATGAGAATCAATCTCTATTTTTGGTTTAAAGTCGATTCCTCTATTTCTTCAGAAATGGTCACCAATAAAAACCGAAACGTCAAAAATCCAATATAGAATGGTTATTCCTCAAGTACTAGATGAGAATCAATCGCTATTTTTGGTTTAAAGTCAATTCCTCTATGTCTTCAGCAATGGTTACCAATAAAAACCGAAACGTCAAAAATCCAATATAGAATTGTTATTCCTCAAGTATTTGATGAGAATCAATCTCTATTTTTGGTTTAAAGTCGATTCCTCTATTTCTTCAGAAATGGTCACCAATAAAAACCGAAACGTCAAAAATCCAATATAGAATGGTTATTCCTCAAGTACTAGATGAGAATCAATCGCTATTTTTGGTTTAAAGTCAATTCCTCTATGTCTTCAGCAATGGTTACCAATAAAAACCGAAACGTCAAAAATCCAATATAGAATGGTTATTCCTCAAGTATTTGATGAGAATCAATCGCTATTTTTGGTTTAAAGTCGATTCCTCTATGTCTTCAGAAATGGTCACCAATAAAAACCGAAACGTCAAAAATCCAATATAGAATGGTTATTCCTCAAGTATTTGATGAGAATCAATCGCTATTTTTGGTTTAAAGTCGATTCCTCTATGTCTTCTGCAAAGGTAAGGGATAAGAAAACAACGCAGTTGCTATGGTTACTTATAAAATTTCCTCCCAAATTTTTAGCATTTCACAGAGAGAAGCCTATCCATTCTTATTTAAGCACGGCTAAATGAGCTATATTAAAAGGTTCAAATGAATAAATTCTAAAGAATTTAAAAAATTAAAAAAGTACTCTCTTACTCTAGAGTAAAGTACTTTAAAATATAATTTTACTAAAAACTTTATTTATCCTTTTTTGTGGTCCCCAAGGTACTTAATTAGGATATTAAATTTCATCAAAATTGGTTAAGTCATTTTCAAGATATTTAGAAAAAACTAAAAAAGTACTGAAATAAAGTACTAATGTTTGTGGGTCGATATGTACCAAAAACTAATCAGCGCTTCATTTTGTTAAAAGAATGCTAGGTTTTCAATTTCATTTCAATCCGTGCAACGGTGTGGAAAAAATCGTGGGCCAAAAAAACGATAACATACATACATCCATCCATACATACATACATACATACATACATCCATCCGCACGCACTAAATGAAAAAATCGCACTTTTTGGCCTCTCGACGAGACCCCATGTAATTTTTGGCAAAACCGTCACGTGCTAAAATTCAACCTAATTGAATACTACAATTTGTGACTTTAATTGAGTCCATGGGTTCCGTAGTCTTTACCTGAGGACCCTTTGAAGCCACGCTTGCCCCGAGAGCGATTACAATACTTTACCCATGCTTTGCATTGGATAAAGTAAAAATGACTACCAGATTCATATCTAGAGCCTCATTTCTGTAGCTGTGTCAGGACGAAAATGAGGTGAAACTTTCAAGATACTATGTATTTTCGGGAGTTTACAGGTATACATTTGGAGTGTGGTTTTTTAAGAGGAATAAAATTTTTGGACTGAGACGCTGCCTCGCCAGGGCACCAGCCCGGAGGGCCGATCTTCGAGGGCGTGCCGAAGGCGCACGAAAGCTCGTTCTATATATGCTATTTTTGTTTTAAATGTAATGTAATTGTTAATATTAAAAGAAAAGAAAAGAAAAATTGTTTTTGTGAATGTGCCAAATATATATGTAATACCATAATAAAACAAAATTAATTCAATTAAAAGAGAAAATATTTAATTTTATTGGTTATCTAAACGAATACAAATAAATGTATATATGTAATTGTCAAATTATATACTCCTATTTTTTAATATTTTAATAAAATCTTGAATTATATTAGTTTAATAATAAATAAAAATTTTGCAAATATAAAATATTAATTTTAAAATTATTTATTTTTGTTCAAATATATATACAATACTAAGGCATTTTCGTAGTTCTATTATGGAAATGGAATACCAGGTAGTTTAGATTTGAAATAAAATTTATCTCCCATTTCTGCATTATAACCTTTCGCATATCTATTTCCAGGAATCTGAAAAATGAACAAAATTAACATTTTAAATTAGAGAATGTTATATATTTGTACTTTAACATACAGGCTGTATGGTCAAGTATTGTAATCGTGCATGAAAAAAGTGGGTTTTTTTTTTCGAAATATCTCAAAAACGGCTGAAACTATTTTAATAAAAAGAAAAAAAAATTTAGCAAAACACTGGCTATTCTATTCAAATAAATCTTTATTCATAAGAACCAAAATATCATGGAAAATCATGTATGTTTAAAAATAAGTACCTGGCCACCGAGCGATGCTCGGTAACTTTTTGCTTCAGTTAAAAGCTATATATTAATCCCCCCATCGCCCCACGGACCCCCACCACTGAACCCCCACCATCACTCTCCAACCTACCCCCCTCACCCAGTTTTTGCATTTCAAGCCTTGTAGTGGCCCACAGATTATATGTATATAGGTATAGGTATATAAATAAATACCGTAAAATAATTTTTTTAGTAAATGCACTGTTTTTGAGTTATAAGACTGTCTCAAGATAAAAAACTCACCCGGTATATATCCAATCGGTTTCTCGAAAACGGCTCTAACGATTTGGATGAAATTCACGGGTTAGGAGGGTTTTGTGTTGGACATTCGATCTGTCACGGTCTCATCTTCAGCTAAGTTGTTTTTGATGGATTTTTTTTGTTAATTGATATAATTATTCACAGGTGGATTGTCTCGATAAAAATGTATATTTACATTTTTATTCAATTTCCTTTAATTATTAATTGGTTTTTTAATTTTAAATTCCACTAATAGATGATTACAAATATTATTATATATATTAAAAGTTAGGCAATTTAATTGATTAAAAATCGAGTTTTAAATCCCACAAACGTATTTTTTCTATATTAGAATTTGGCATATTAATTGATGAACTCAAAAATTGTTAAAAGTTTATTTATATGAAGGGGGAAACCAAACTACGCCATTGTTTGTTTACCTACAACAAGCTTTCAAGGGTATTTCAAGGTCAAGTTCTGTTTTTTAAATGAAAATCTATATAATTGTTTACATATTCTGAATCTACGAAAAAAACTGAACAACTTTCATAAGAACTATTTTTTTATTCTACATCAAATAAAAAAATATTAAATCAATTAGATCTCAGAAAAAAACCCTAATAGTTATTTTTAACAATTATTCAACTTAATTATCATATAATAATGATCAAATATTTAATTATTAAATAAATAATTTAATAATAATTATTAATCTAAAAAAATTTCCACACTGTTCTGTGATATTCCAGAGTGTATCGCAAGTTTTCTGGATGAATTCCAGTTCCAATTTCGTTATTTTGCCATGTTTCAGTTTCTTAGTACCCTTTACATTTCCTGATGTTTTTTTTAAATTTACAACACGATAAAATGAAGCTCGTGAGGGTGTATCCCTGCTCGGCATCCATTTCAATTGCCGTCCAACAACGCTTCTTCCACATTCACCATAAATTAAGACCATTTTAATTCTGTCTTCAACAAAAAAAGATCCATTTTTATTATGGTAATACAATATAACTATCTACTGGATTGATACGAGAAATAAACTTTTTTAAACTCAAGACATTTAAATAGTTCTATTAAGTAGAAACTAATCTCTTAAATCTGTGTATAATGAAGTTTTAAGATCATTATAAAAACTTATTTTCATTGTTTTGACTTTTCGATTTAATAATTATTTATTTAATCATTGATTATTTGATAATTAAGCTGAATAATTGTTAAAAATAATTATTAGGGTTTTTTTTCTGAGATATAATTGATTTAATATTTTTTTTATTTGATGTAGAATA
>JALMQS010000063.1:429789-486043 GCA_024734495.1 Forficula auricularia | reverse complement strand
AGAAAACAATTGTTTAAGGGTTAATAATTTTTTTTTAAATAACTGTCAACTTAAAAAAATGTTTACTTTTCTCCGAAAATATTATTTAATTTTGAATGTTTAATCCTCTCTACTCTAGATATTTAAATAGTCATCTGAGCTAATTGTACATAATCAATTTTCTTTTAGTAAATTAAATTATCAACATGTTTCTTTATTGTATTTTTTTTTTATATGTAGAATACCTAGGGCGTTAGAGCAATATTTATCTAACTTTCATCTTAAATTTCACCATTAGTGCCTAACCCTTTGAGTTACACAAATTTATAAAATCACCTTTATTAAACAAAATTTAATTTCCACCAGAAAAGTTAATCTAAAATCAATAGTTTACGAGTTAAAACAGAGATTCCAATATTGTAGAGTGAATGGACTTTATGAATCAATAACAAATAAAGTGTCTCTGATCTCGACACCTCTCGAAAAGAATTATAAATGTGAAAGAAATCGATCTTATTTCATCGATTTAATTTACCTGGAGATTCACAGTATATGTCTAATATAAGAAAATAGCATTTTGGTAATAATTTCATAGTTTAAAAGAAATTTTAAGACAATATTCAATTTCTTCTCTCCGGGAGCGAATCAACTAGAAATGGCAAAAGGTTTGATTTTTTTTTCTCATCAGATATTTATTCAAATCTATTGAAATTTCATATCAGTGTGTTATGCTCATTTATCTTTTATATGAAATAATTATTATTAGGAAATTTGAATTTCAAATGGTAGTTTATTTGAAGTCCAATTTGAAAAATGGCTAATAACTCCATTAAATTTTTTTTAAAAAATATGCAATTAATAGATATTATAAAACAATTAATTATTAATCATTTAGTTCAATTTTGAACGAAATCGCTTCAGTACTTTTTGAGAAAATCGTAAAAACCCAGAAAACTGTCTATGAAAGGCCGTTTTAGAAACATTTTAAAATTCACCTCCATGTCACAAGTCAATGTTTCGTTTCATATGACGTTTTCAACTTTTTTCAAAGGCATCTCGTGCTTTCAAATAGCATCGTTTTTGAGACGGCTCAATGGTTTTTGATCATTTTCTCAAAAAGTACTGAAGCGATTTCGTTCAAAATTAAAGTAAATGATTAATAATTAATTGTTTTATAATATCTATTAATTTCATATTTTTAAAATAATTTTCAACTGAGTTATTAGCGTTTTTTCAAATTGGACTTCAAATAAACTTCACTTTAAAATTCAAATTTTCTAATAATAGTTATTTAATATAATATTAATATTAAAATAATATTAATTTAATATAAAAGATAAACTAATAACAGACAAATATGATATTTCAAAAGATTTGAATAATTAATACTTTTTGCCATTTCTACTTGTTCCCTCCCGGAGAGAAGAATACAATTTCATACAATTTCTTTTAAACTACATAATTCTTGATCAAAATGCTATTTCCTTATATTATATAATAATAATGAAACTCTAGATAGATGAAATTGATAAACTAAGATCGTTTCCTTTTTCATTTATAATTATTTTGGCTGTGTTTTATCGAGAGGCTGGGTCGCAAGTCACCCGGCATCAGCGAGTCATTTGTTACGATTTTCTATATTTTTGCCATTTTCTTAAAAACTAATCAATCAATTTCATTCTCAAAATTGAATATAATTATTAATAATCGACGGTTTTATAATATTTATTAATTTCATATTTTTAAAAATTATTTCAAAGTAGTAATTAGCGTTTGTTTAAATTAGACTTAAACTACCCTTTAAAACGCAAATATTCTAATACAAACCATTTGATATAAAAGATAAAAGAAAATATTTCTTAGATATACAATTTCAATAGATATAATTGAATATGTGATGGGGAAAATATTAAACCCTTTTGCCATTTCTACTTGACTCGGTGTGCCCCAGCGAAGAAACTGAATGCTTTCATAACATTTCATTTAAACTACAAACTTCTTAATTGAAATGCTATTTTCTTATATTAGAATTATTACGTGTATCTTCACATAGATTAAATCGATAAAATAAGATAGTTTCTTTCTCATTTATAAATCTTTTGGTCTACCTATTTTATGGTGAGGTTGAGCCTCTCGGCATAGGGATCACGTCAGAGAAGATTCTATCAAGACATTCGGTAGTGATATCTCATATATTGATTTTTAAGAATGATTTTTTTGATTATTATAAATTCACCCAAAATTACTGGTACCTTCAGTACAGTACAGTTTTGAAATAAATCAATTTTTTCAGATCTTCAAATTTAATATGCCTATATAAATATATGACTACTGCACTGAGAATAGCGACAAGAACTCGCTCTAGGGGCTCAGGACTCCGAAACCAATTATTATTTTAGCAGTATCGACGAATAAATAATTATATTATTAAATAAAAAATGCCTTAGAAGAATGTCATTCAAAAAGAAAATTAAGGATTTTAAAGCATTTATTTAAATGATACGATTGATTGTTTATAAGATGAGAATTCAATTGTAAAAGGGGCATCGAAAAAGTTATTATACGAAACTTTTTGACTTTAATATTTTTCTAGACTATAACAGTCATTTGTATTTGGCATCCTTTCAATGCCTTAGCTCTTAAGAAAGTAGATCATTCAATCAGGGTTTTTTTTTAGTAATGTTCCTTCATATGATTCTAATGAAAGAATCGCTCATCCGCACATTTATTAAATAATTAAAAAAGTTAAAATTTATTTACCCTAAGGGCCTATTCTAGAAAATGCACAGAACTTTATTATTTTTTTGGACTATAGCTGTATGTCTTTTTGTCAATGTATTTTTATTCTAATTTAAATTGCAGTGTCCTAAATCGGGGTTCGGTTACTGAAGTTGCATCCCTGCTGGAAATCGGCTTAAAGAATTTTTTCGTTTGCATGAGGGAGCAACTTTTCACATTTTCACTTATTTGAAATCATCGCGACACTACTAATTTACACCCCCTTCCTTTTTTTCATTCGGATTTAAATTTATACACGACTAATAACTCATGACCCTTGAAAGTACTCCAATTTAAAAAAAATCGTTACTGCCGTTTTTGATAAAATAAAAAAAAAAGGAAAAATCTCTTATGTAAATGTCCTCTTCCATTGTTCCGATTTCGAATTTGTGTAACTCAAAGGGTTATGCAGTAATGGTGAAATTTATGTGGAAAATTAGTTAAACACTGTTCTATCGCTCTAGATCAGGCATGTCAAAATCATATGATATTACGGCCACATGATCGGGGCTTAATGTTTTCAATAAATTTACATTTTTTTAAAAATAATTATATATATTTTTTTTCAATTTTAATTTTAAATAAATTAGCTAATAAATTTGTTCTTATTACTTATTTGTACCTGGCCACCGAGCGATGCTCGATAACTTTTTTCAGTTAATATTATGTTTAATTCCTCGTCCGCTCAATTAAATTGTTTAATTTTTAATATGTAATAATATCTATAATGATCTTTTTGTGGGATTTAAAATTAAAAAACAAATAAAATAGTAAAAAGAAATTGAATAAAAATGTAATTAAATTATACATATTAATCGAGACAACCACTTGTGAATATTTATTTCAATTAACAAAAAACCCATAAAAAAAAACTTAGCCGAAGATCAGACCGTGACAGTTCGAAATATCAATCCAAAAGCCCTCTAACCCGTGAATTTCACCAAATCGTTAGAGACGTTTTCGAGAAACCGATTCTATATTTTTTTTCCTCTTCTTTTATTGGGCTCGGGAACATAGATGCCCATTTAGCCAGCCGATCGTATTCGTTTAAATTTCTCCAAATTCGCCAGCCCTCAATGCTGATCCCTAAGGCTTTGGGGCACAGTAGGGTAAGCAGAGCATCCCAAACCGATCCCTCCGCAACCAGCCAAAGGCCATCGCGAATGGCCCACGAATATAGAGCAATAAAAGAACGTACTTGTTCATAAGTCCCTTCAATGAGGGATAAAACAGAAGACTTGTATTAACAAATTACCTAGTCTAACACCTCTAGAAAAATTAACATATATCAAAAATTGACTCTGCGATGGAATACTAAAACAATAAATTTTTTATAAGCTATATTAAATGCGAATAAATAAATTAATAAAAATATCAGAATCATCTAGCAAAAATATTTTAAATGATAATTCGAACCCAATGGAAATCATGTGTTTGATGACTGTTTTTGCCAGTATGCCCCGATTCTATATATACATATATTCAAGAATTGCTCGTTTAATATAGTAAGATTTCATCCTTCCTTATGGCGTATATAAGTTTTTGAACTGATTTATTTACAAGAGGTCTAAGGACCATATTAGGAGCTATGAAATCTTCCCCGACAAACGCCCTTCAAGTGGAAGTAAATGAACCTCCGAATGAAATAAGATTATATAATTTGGGATGTAAATATATACTTAAAAAATACATATAAATAATAATTCGGTAATAGAGTCCCAGAGACTTTAAAAAGAACTCACGTCAGATCAAACTGGTTATTGGTTGAGAAGCCCAATAAGACACCATTCTTGCTGAAATGTTTTGAAAAAATAAGTCCATTCAGGCACTTGATTCAACCATATTCAAGATCTCCACATATATGATACGAATCTGAGAATATTAAACTATTTATTAAAAGTGGATTTAAATTTTAACAATGCTTCAGAAGCACCAACCTATCACATAATATATCCTTCAAAATATATATAAATAAATTTTATAAAGAGCATTATCAAGATATTTACGAATGGATCAAAAAGAAATAATGACTTCTCAGCAATGAGTATATACGACCCTCAATTAAAAACTGGAAAAGCTTATATTCTTCCCTGAGGAAGCATCTATTTTCACAGCAAGAAGCAATGGCTATCTATGAAGCAATAGATTATATAAAAAATGTCAATTGTAAAAAGTTTATAATCTGTTCAGACTCCCTATCAGTGCTAACAACACTGAAAACAATGAAGAATTTGCCAAATTAAATTTTCTTCTTTTGAAAATTGAAAAAGAAATATACCAAGTAGGACAAATGGGCAAAAAAATAGAATTGATGTGGATTAAAAGTCATTCTAGAATTTGTGCGAATGAGAAAGCAGATGCAATGGCCAAAAATGCTAGCATAAATTTTCCAACAAAAGCAATCCCAGTGAACGATATAATGACTACAATTAAAATGAATAATAATAAAGAATGGCAAAGACAATGGTTAGAATCTTCAAGACTTAAGGGTTTCAACCTTTATTTGTTGAGAAGTAAGGTTGGCAGAATTCCATGGTATCATTAAATAATTGGACCTAGAATATTTTATTCTACTATAAATAGAATGAGACTAAACCATGCTCTGTATCCGGCTCATCTTTTTAAAATAGGACTGTATAATGAGAGAGAGTGTTCATGTGATGGTATATCATGGGGATGTTTCAATTATATGATATTTAGTTGTCCAAAATTTAGATTTAGAAATAGATTAGAGGGTGAATTGATTGCCAACGATGTTCAGAGGTCGTGGAATTTGACGCATCTTTTGTCTTTTGAGAGAGCAGAAATATACAAATCATTGATTAGGTTTATCCTAGCAAATAAGATCAAGCTATAGTACAATTGACAACTGCAGTTATTATACTTAATTTATATTTTGGCTGTGAATGTTTTATTATTTGTGACATTTTTTCATTATTTATTTATTAATTTATTGTTCTATTTATTTATTTATTTATTTATTATTTGTTTGTTCATTTATTGTTTTATTTATTTATTTTTTTCATTGTCTGTGATACTATTTGATAGTTTATAAACTCATGGTAGACTGGCTACAATGGAATTCATTCCGAGGCCATTAGGAGGAGAGAAAATAAAAAATTTACAATTCAATAAAAAATATTATTATATTAAAAAACATGAATTTCGATAAATCTAAAAAAACAGAAATGTTAAAAATAAATGAGAGAATTTAACTTAATTTGTATAATTTTTTAGGTCATGTGTATTCTCCTACTGGTCAGTCTAGTAAAATGCAACCTACTACCTACAACCTACTACCTTGAACTCAACTAAATGGAATGCCCTAAACGCATAACTTCAAAACTACATAAAAAGAGACTCGACTATAATATAATTGTTATATTTTCAATAAAATTATTATAATTTTGATTAAAATTTTTAACATCCTACCCTTTTAGTGACATTATATTAATCTGAACACACAGAAAAAAAAATAGCTGGGCCGCTATATTATAAAGTTTGAGGATCGCTGGGATAGACGATGTTAAGTATCTATAAATTATAAAAAAAAATCATAGTTTTGAATTACAAATTAAATTTTTAAACACTTTTAGAATATTTAGATAAAATCATTTTATTTTTAACAAAGCGATTGTGTGAATTTTTGTTCAAAATTCATGCATACAAAAATGAAGTATTTATAATTTTTATCTTTGTTTTACACAAAATATGTTTAAAATTATTCATTCTGACAATTATGCATTCATAATACATACAGCTTAAGTAAATAGGCCATTAATTTGATGTTTTTTTTTTTTTTTTTTAATATTATTTTTGTTGTTCCCATTGAATATACAAAATAAAGTTTATCGTTTGAAATTAATTATTATTTTTCGAGCTAAATCTAATCTAAATCGGAACAATGTCAAATATGTTTTACTATAGGCAATGCTTATTTGTTTTAGAGCCATTTATTCTCAAAATAAAATTGTTTTTTTTTTTTAAATTATTAATTCGATTATATTTTGATATGGTTAAGATCTTCACCACATTTTTTTTTATATATGAGATGTCATTATTTGGGTTTTAAGTTGCAAGCTAATAATATTTGGCAAAATAAATAAAGATTATTTTTCTTCTTATATATTTAACAATTAACCATTCCGTACGATTGTTCATTTGTCTACAAACTAATTTAGGTTTTTTTTTACTATCAATCTGATAACAGATCAATTTCCTATACACCGTTAACACAGACTGCTAATCCGACTAGTTTTTTGGATTTTCCAGTTTTGATGATTATGATTTTAAATGTTAAACATTTGGACAGTTTGTATGGAAGCATTTTAAACATTTTACAGATTGAATTTATTAAGAGAAAATATCAATTATATTAGATGTATATTTTACATAGATATAATAAATAAATAAAAGCAGGACAGACGAGCCAGGGCTGTCGATTCAATGTTAGAATCAAAAAAACAATATTTTTATTTTTTTGATCAATTTTTGAAAATTAATAACTATAGAAGACGTCAAATTATAAGCATTGACTCGCAGATATTTCGGTTTTAGGGCCAGTTGTATTTCGGTTAGTAAATTCCTTCCAAACGTTGACCAAGGGTAAAACCTTAGAATTCACCCTTGTGCCTGACGGGATGGCCATTTAGTTGAAAGTGGGTGTCATCTGATTGGCCATCCCGCCGGCCACAAGGTGAATTATAAGGTTTTACTCTTTGTCTTTTTAAACGTTGACAAAGGGTGAAACCTTAGAATTCACCTGTGCCTGACGGGATGAGCAATTAGATGTAAGTGCCTGTCATCTGAATGGCCATCTCGCCGGCCACATATATAAGGTTTTACCCTTTGTCAACGTTCAAAAAGAGTTTACCAACCGACATACAACTGGCCCTTAAGGGTTCAAGAAGGTAGCTCTAGGGGCCAGTTGTATGTCGCAAAGTAAATGCTTTTTACAACTATCAAAGGGTAGATGGTAAATGGAGGAATTGGCCATCCCAATCTCTCTATTTACCATCCACCCTTTGTTAGTTGTAAAAAACATTTACTAAGGGTGCCTGTACACTACGCTTTCGTTAGAGTGAACTGTCCGCTAATTATAATGCAGTGGCTTGCTTAAGTGCCACTTATTTCAAAACAATTGGAATAAGCTGCACTTGTGGCCACGCCCACTTTAATCTGATTAGCGGACAGTCTTCTCGCTACTTAGAGTTACTCTAGTAGTGAATTTGCACCCTTCAGAGGTGGCAACTACCCCCTTTCCCCATCCAGAAAATAGAAACAAAGGCTTCATGTTGAGCGTGTCGATGCTTATAATTTGGTGAGGGCTAGTAAAGTGTATTAAGTATATTTATAACCGTACTCGGGTTTTCATATCCCACAGGTCTAGATATTAGATGAGGGGTGGCTGGCTTTACTTTTTGAGGAGCTAAAAAAACGTCTTATTCATTTTAGAAAAAAATTATGTTTTATTTATTATTATTATAAGATCCAAGTAAGTGAAATCGTGTAGTATGCACACTATTATTATTTTTTTTGTTGAGGGAGAATGGTGTAGGTTCTTGGTGAAACATATTAAATAAAGTAAAGAAAATTTTAAAAAGTTTCTAAAAAAATTTTCAAAAATTTTCTTTACTTATTTTATTATTATTATTATTATCATTATTATTATTTTTAATAATACAAATTAAAAATTATATTTAAATGGCTATCGTATAAAAGAGTCGCTAGGATTAGTCACTAATGTGATTGAATTCCAATCGCATTCGCTAGGGATCGAATTGTGAAAATTGTGTTCGCCATCAAAAGTTAAATACAAGGGAAGGCGACGGGAAACCACCTGCCCCAAAGAACAATTTCCCCAGCATAACCCCATAGAATTTTAAATATGTTTTTTCAGGGATTTGGATTTCGAAACAAAAATTAATTCAAAAGCGATGATTCGTCTCTTTAGTGAGACTAATCGTCGCTTTTGAATTAATTTTTCCCAAAGACCAAGTCTCTGAGAATCCAAATTTATAATTTAAAAAATAATGGACACAAATCATATCATAGAATTACTATAGAATAAAGAGAAATCAATAATTGAAAAGATTTTGTTTTGCTGAGAGTAGCAGAGTTGTTGATTCACAAAGAGAAACAAAGAGGTTGTCCTCTGCTTGATGCAAATAAACATACACAGATATATATGGAAATGATATATCTGTATATATATATTATTTATTTGTTTGAGACTATAGTTTCGAGACTTGGTCTTCATCATCAGTCTTTTTTTTTAATTATAAATATTATTCTTCATGTGGTTATTACCGTATGGATATTGACCCCATGAAAAATAATATTTATAATAAAAAAGACTGATGATGAAGTCCAAGCCTTCGAAACTATAGTCTCAAACAAATAAATAATATATATATACAGATATTTAATTTCGATATATATGTCTGTATGTTTATTTGCATCAGGTAGAGGACAACCTCTTTGTTTCTCTTTGAGAAATCAATAAGGTTATCCTCTGTTTGAATAACTATAGACACTATAGAATACTCCTCTAAAGTAATGATTATACCAACTCTTGAAAACGAAGTTATAGTATAAAAATTCCAATATCTAATAATTCGAATATAAATTAAAGTTAATGGCAAAATGAATGATTAGATTTTCCTTATTAGGCACATGAATTCAGTCTATTTAGAAATAAGACACGAGAGATAGCATTTTCTGTTGGACTCCACTAGTGCACACTGAGAAATGGGTACTAGAGCCCCTAAAGCTTGGAGCTATGTTTTCTTTAGTGCGCAGTGAGAACAGTAAAACGCCCTACGTAAAACGCGATTAGAACATTTAAGTTTAAATAGAATGAAATTGAATTCAATATTCAAAATAATTGATATTTCCTCTCAAGAAAATCCCATACATTGACACAATCATATTTAAAGGTGCAACTAAAACAATCCGATTTTAACATTTAATTTAATTCTATAGAATATTAATAGATTAGGGGGACATAAGGATAATCCGATAAGTTTTACTAACAGGGAAACCTAATCTCTCGTAAGCGATTAAGTTTAAATGAAGTCAAGAAGAGAGTTGAAAGATTTTTTTTAAAAGCTTAGTAGAATAGTTGTACAATAGAAATAGCATAGTTTTATGAAATAAACTGGGCTGGACCATTTTTTTAATTAAAAATGGAAAACCCTAGAGAGAGTAGGCAGATCACATTTGGATTTATTTATTATTTTATTGAAATATTTATTTTTATTTATTTTTTTTATTATTTAAAAATAAATGTGAATAACAATATCATTTATTCATTGGAGTAATATATTTTTTTAAACATTAAGTAGGAATAGTATTTTAGTAGATAGTTATAATAAATTGTTTCATATTAGAATATATCATAGTTTAAAAATATTAAATTAACTTATAGTGAAATGTTAAAAAGTCAAATTCTCTACCGATATGTTTGATGACCCTTTCTTTTCTTTTATTTTTATTTATTTTTAAAGAATGATATATTAAAGAAATTTGTCCAAGCCCAGAATTATTATTGTTCAATTTAAAGCATTTATATTTATATGTTTATTATTACATGACATAGACAATAGACGTAGGCAATTTTCCAAGTAAGGTACATATATTTTATATTCCCAAATATTTAATAAGACACAAAATTATTTTTTGTTCCATATATGTAGAGTATATAGCTCGTCATAAAGGTCGTATTAACTTATTATCAATTTATTTTATAATAAACTTAAAAAAAAAGAATTTATTTATAAAATATTATCTCAAAATAGTACAACCGTTGAGCATGTTGCTGTATATCTTAAATTTACAAGAGAATTTTCTATTTGGCGCTTTTTGGTTATGATCTTGGCGATGGTAATTTTGAAAAAAAGACGCCTTCTTTAATTATTTCGTAAAAACGAAGGCTTTAAATGCAATGGCGGATTTAACGGTGGGCAGACTGGGCGGCCTATGAGCCCAGAGGGGACCACGAAATCCCAAATATTATCAAATAAATAATATAGGGTCCTTTTTAGCTTTACATCCCGGGACTCCCTAAACATCAGAATCCATCACTCTGTAAATGGCACTGTATAATCGGCTTAAATAAGAGATCTTTAGAGGCCCTAAGCCAGTGGTTCTCAACCACTGTGCCGCGGCACACTAGTGTATAGGATTGTTTTTCTGTAGGTAGTTATAATTTATTTGAATATAAATATTTCTGTATCTTCGACCCTGTTGATGAGTTGTCTATTTCTTCTACAATAAATTGGCAACATCCTCTTTATAAAACTACATTTATTATGTCAGTTTTCATTCTTAAGTCACGGTGTACTTTTCGTATTTAATTCAGTATTTTTTTTCTTTATCGCGACTAAGCTTATGTAATCTACAATTTTGTAGATCCTTGGTGTGCCGCCAAATTTTTATGTGATTAAAAGTGTTTCGCGAGAAAAAAAAAGGTTGAGAATTACTGCCCTAAGCACTTAAATCTTATAGTGCTCCCTTATATACCTTTACCTAATTCAAAATAAAACAAAACAAAAACAATCTCACAATCTTATGTATTGTTGTGCGCGGCACTCAGAGTATTTTTTCCTTAATAATAAATACAATTATTTTAAGGGTATTATTTTAGCAGCCGGATTCCCTTTTAATCCTCGAACGTGACTTTTTGACAATAGGAAATCGGACTTTACAATTCCAATTCCTGGACCTCAATAAATTTGAAGTAAGTTGTCATATTTGGGTTAATAAATAAGTCCTGTCAAATGGCTTTTAACACCAGATGTTGATTGTAAATTCATTGGGTTTTTCGTCATTTCGTGGGAATTTTTCGAGAGACTAATTTCTAAAAGAAGGCGGGCTACAATATTTTAAAATACCCTGATGATTACGAATTTAGCCAATAAGAAGCTTTTGGGAAATTTCCACTCAAAAATTCAGGCAATTTTCAGATACAAGCAGGCAGACTTTAGGTCAGTTAGTCAGTTGAGTTGACTCAGTTGTCAGTTAGAGCTGAGGGTTGGGAGATGAGAAGGTCAACCAACAGTAACAAATTTGAACATCTCTAAGCCATCAGCGAAGAGAAATGTATGTTTTTAAGCCAGTAATAAAAAATAACAATATTAATTAAATATTCTCTTATTTAAAACGAAACATCTCCTTCTTAAATCAGCATCAAGACTGAAAACAGGTCAAATCGCTTGGTCTACGTTATCAGACCATTTTCTCCGAGCTCTTCGAGATAAAAACATACAAATCGTCAACCTTTCTCTGGCCAAGAACGGTTGCAAATAAAAATCAAATGTGGCCGTAACAGTATAATGCATTTTCTATAAGCCTTATTTTTCGAAATGATGAAATCAAAGATTGCCTTTTTTCAAAATGGCCACTAGGCAAATCTTAAATTTGACTTTTTCATTTAGTAGAACACCAACAAGCTCAAAATGAGGGATTGTTTGAAAATATATGAAATACAGAATCAATGCTCAACGTATGGACTAAGATATATAATAGATAATACAAAATAATTAAAATGATAAAAATAATTGTTATATCTATACATTTACATATATACATACATTATTTATTTAAAATATTATGTTGCAACATTAGTAATAATAATAATACATTATACATTTGAATTGATAAATGGATATGTGCGAATAATTTTTTTTTTTTATATTTCATCTTGTGAACTATATTGTTTAATTCTTATTTGGCCAGCTTCTTCTGCTTGAAGATACTGGCTATTGTTTTAAAGAATATTTCTGTTGCGTTTCTAGTAAAGATCTCCGTTTAGGCCTTCCCAATCAATGCCAACGTATTTGCAGGCACCACGGCTGGGATTGGGACGGCTTTAAATATGCCAACGGCACACAGTGCCTTAGGACGGGTCGCCCAGCTGAGAATTAACCGCGTTACATGCAGCTTAACTTCGGCAATCATTCGGGAACCAGTGCTATCAACATACATACTAAAAGGCCGTTGGCTTATTTAATTGTTTTTAAAATATTATTTAGTCCAACTTTTTTTTTTTTTATAAAATATAAACATCAAAGGCTCTTATTTTATTTGCTTAAAGAAAAAAAGACGAAAATAATATGTGATGGTGTCAGGGAAATAGGCCCTTAAATTCATTGGTCAAAATCGAGCTAAAGCTTAAAGAGATACAACTAAACAAAACGCTTTTTGTCCCTCCCAAAAATTCCACAAATTGACTCAGTTATGAATTTTTGAATATTTAAAAGTAAAAAACTTAGTTTTGAGTTATACCTAGCCGTTAAAATTTTGACAATATTTAAGTAGACAAAAATAGGGAATTTCTTTTATTTTTACCCACGCTATTATTCTATTCCGAATGAAAATTTGCTGCTGAATTCAAATATATAATCAAAAATTATACCCACATTTTTGCCATTCCTGAAATAACTGGTAGGTGAAGATAAGGGCCCTTTTCCCTGACACCATCACATTTATTTATATAAAAATGTATTTTATTATTATTATATATTTTAAGAAATCTTTCCGATAATAAACCACATTTTTTTAATATTTATAATGAATGAAGAAGAGAAATACACACTAGTCTGATTAAATTCATTTATTTATTATATTTGCTTCTTCACAGTAGCAGAAATAGAATAATTTCAAGGTTTTATTCGTATCTTCAAGATTAAAGACATGAGAGATGAATAATATACGAATTTTTTAGAGCCTATTATTATCTAACGTTTTTTAGTTATTTATTGTTTGCTGAATAATATGCCTTATATTTTTTTCCGAGTAATAGAGAGAAAAATAGGAATTGAAGTATATATATTTAAAACGGATAATATTCACTAGACTTATAGTGAAAACATTTAATCTTTATTGTAGCTTTAGAAATTGTTATGACCGAAGTAATACCTACAGCTAGCGTTAGGAATATTTCATATCAAAAACAGGAAGTTTTCTTTTAGGGCCGTCCATAAATTACGTAATTCCCTTTGGATTTCAGGACTCAGGATTTAACTAATATGTTACATCTTGATAGAAGGATCGAGAAGGAAGTATTTGCTAAGACATAGAAAAAAGTCGAAATCAACTCTGTTGAGAATTTTTGTGCAAACATTAAAATATTATATTTAATTTGTGCAATTTAGACTTTATATTTAATTTTTTGAGGAGACTGTGGGTCCGTGGTTAGAGTGTCGGGCCAATGGCCTCAATAACGCTGGTTCGAGACTGAGTCTCGGCAGATATTTGCAGTCGTCGCCTCTTGGAAAGCAATGGCAACCTACCAAAAGTATATTGCATAGTAACCTCTCCAAACTAGCCGTTCGGAACCGGCGTTAAAAAGTAGGTCCCGTATATCTGTGTAAAAAACAGCTAAACACACTCAGCACAGGTATATATGGAGAAGAGCCAAAACGTCAGGGAGACCTGATAAGTCACTTAAAGAAGATAGAAAAAAAGTCGAAATCAACTCTGTTGAGTATTTTTGTGCAATCATTAAAATATTATATTTAATTTGTGCAATTTAGACTTTATATTTAATTTTTCGATATAGTATGAGGTGGTGATTTATTTCGAAATGTTACTATAAAAATAAGAAGTTAAAAAGGCCCAAAAATGAATTACGTAATTTATGGTCTGTTATTTTGTGTTAAATCTACTTTTGCTATTATTATTATTATTATATAAATGGGGGGTGGGGGTCAACCTTTTTAAAAGGTTCACTCAGAGCAAACCTTTCGACAGGTAATTTTATCCTCATAAAACGATTCACCTCAAATGTGTAACATTAACGACGTATCGATTAATATTAAAAAAAAAATCGATTGAAAAGATTTCGCTGTTGTTTTTATTTATGTGTTTTATGTCTGTCTGTCTTGCTCAGTTTTAATTAGGGAGCCAGATTATACTCACTTATTTTTTAGGGTTCCGTTTAAATACTAAAAAACTGGACTTTATATGTATTAAATATTTAATATGAAAATTGGACTGCCTTATCTTTTTGAAAAATGGATGAAAAAATGTTTTCAAAAAAAAGAACAACTTCCGGGTTCCTTTATATTAGAGTCGCTACAATGTATATCCGTCTGCCAGAGCATTGTGGCTCGTAAAACTAAAGAGGAGAAACATTTGAAATTTAGATCTTATATGTAATGATTTTCCCATAAATCAAAATTAATATTACAATTTTTACTGAATGATTATTTTGGGGAGGATAAAATTGTATGTGGGGTTAAAAATAATTTTTTTTTTTTATAATCGAGTTTGGGATATCGCTTTAAAATCTCTATAAATAGAATTATGTTTAATCTTTTAAAGTTTATTTCAATTTAAAGTGTATGAGAGCAAAGTGGCCGTTTTTAGGTAATTTTTGTATATGTTGGCTTTTAAAAAAGACAACTTAAAATTATGAAAAAATTCCACAAGTTCATTCATCGGTCCGTCCTTACCAACGACAAATAAAAATGAATTTGATATTCCAAGTATTTTGGGATTTATAAGGCACGGAACCCTAAGTATGCAATACGACTCGCACTTGTTCGGCATATTTAATAGTTTTCCAATGAGCTCGGCTTGAGCTCAGACCTTCTCCCAGATAGAAGGGAATATTGCAGCAATATTACATTGCAATATTAAACCTTGCAGGAACATGCAGCAAAATTTCTATGTCCGCCTCTTTTACATTGCTGCAACATTACAGCAATATTGCCATTGTTGCCAATGTTGCAGGAACATTGCAGCAATAATACTACTTCAATGTTGGCACTGCAATGTTGCTGCAATATTGCCAATATTGTGGAAGGTTCCCAATATTGGTGCAATATTCCAGTCTGTCTGGGCTGTTACACCCTGGACCAACACCGTCCTATTTACTGGAACAGTGTTTCCCAACCTTTTTTGTGGCATGTCCCACCTAAGCCTTTCTAAAATTCTCATGCCCCCTATGTAATATACACATAATTTTTATGTTCTAAAAATTAATGATTATTTATATAAATATAAGTACAAAAACACAATTTTGTTGAATAGTATTTTGTATGGTTCTACATACATTTAGGCGTATTTTATATATTGCTGAAGCTATAATACTTCCTATCAAATTTTGTTAACATTTATTTTTTCAAATATGGGTAACTAATTTTGTAGATTTTTATATTTATCTGGACGAGCCTATTTTTGAATTGCCCCCATTAACAATCAAATTGCCTCCCTGTGGGCCCCATGTTGGTAATCACTGTACTAGAGAGTTTTTTAATATACTACGATGCAACAAAATCGACCCACCAATAAAAGCTTTATTAAATAGAAAATCATTTTTAAAATTTTTACAAATATTCATATAATTTGTTCCATTAACTCTTAAACTAACATATTCAATAAAATTGAAAGATTTTTGTGCCGAGGGTAGCAGAATTTTTATATATTGAAGGAGACAATAAAAGAGTGTGTCTTCTGCTAAATAAAATTTATAATTCCAGCAGAGTGTGTCTTCTGCTAAATAAAATTTATAATTCCAGCAGACGACACACTCTTTTATTGTTTCCTTCAATATTCAATAAATATTGTTGATAATTTTTAAATTTTATAAAAAAAAAAAAAAAATAAGTGAAATTAAATTAAAAGATACAATTACAAATTATCATACTTTTTCAATATCATTTTAATTTAAATAAAATTTTATTAAAAGATCAAATACCATTTAAAATATCAATAAAATGAATAATTTTGAATTAAGCATCCTTAGTAGAAAGATAAAATATACAAAATAGATATTTTTGAAATTCAAGCAGTTCTAATAGTGTGCCTAATTAATCAAGGGCTAAGTCAACAACAAGTGGCAATTACACTTGCAATAAGCAATAATTTCAATAATGTATGGTTCCTTATAAAAAATTAAAAATGATTTACCATTTAATAAAGTTTTTATTGGTGGGTCGATTTTTTTGCACTTCAGTGTAGAATTGGAAATTTAATTCTAAGTGAGAAATGGTAAAATCAAAATCACTTCCACCTAGAAATCGAGAACTAGACTACAAGAGGTACAATAAATACATGCATTATCGGTATTATTTTTTGCAATTGAGTAGAGACCCAACACTTCAATTTTATGAATTTAATGTGTCTGGAAAGTACAACCGTAAACTCGAACATTTAATAAATTAACCTACCCTATTGGAATTTATTTTCCCTCAGTATAGATTCATCTTTTTTGTGCTTTTTCTCTTCATTATTATTATAAATATCAAACCAAGAAACAAGAATTGAAATCTAAAAGACCATTAGACGAGCAAGTAGTCAACGCATACAAGGGCCTGACCATATGTAAGTAAAGACGAAGATTGGATAGGGAATAATGATATGAATATTGGACCATGCAAGACATCGAATCACACTTTAGAAAGCCTAAAAAGTTTTGATTTAAAAAAAAATTCATTGATTCAATTGAATTTAAATTAGGTAAATCATATGTATTAATATTTTCGGATTCATTTATAAAAATAATCATTATTTTTTTTTTCAATTAAAAATAGCCATTTTTCAATCGAATCAAATGAAAATTTTCAGAACACAATCCTAAAGATTTCAATTGACTTTTTCAACCATGGATGGTTTTTTAATTTTATAATATATGGTATTAATAATAAAATTTAAATCTTTGTAGATATAATAAACCATAGAATAAAATTAAAATTAAATTCACTTATAATTATTAACATAAAATATTTTTAAATCAAACATTTATTATATCAATGACATATGATTTTATAGTTTACATAGTTTGAAAAATATCTAAACTACAATTATTTGAAATATAATTTATTTGTTTTTTAGCAGCTTCTAATTCAAAGTTTCGATAGAAAATATATATTTGAAAACTAAATCTAGAATGATTTTGATTTTTTTTGTTTTTTTTTTTTTTTGTTTTTTGTTTTAAACTAAATACAAATTAGATTATTTTTGCACCTTTGCATCTAAAACTTTGCATAATGTTATTTACTTTTTTCTTTATATTTCTTCAGAAGAAACTCAAATAAAACCCAAATAACGGGCTTTCAACGTAACGACACATTTATTTTTAGTAAAATTTTTCTATATAGAGAACTTTTATTGTAGTTTAAAATCTCTTGAAAAGTTTGATTCACAAGATGTTTATGAATATCAAATAATAAAAAAAAAAAAAAAAAAAAAATGAAGATTTTTCACAGATTGCTCCATTTTTAAAATACATTTTAATAATTAAAATAAAATAATAAGCTTCTATCAATAGGCTGTTTGTTAATAATATGCTAGCTTTGCAATTATATTGGTTTTATTGAAGCCGTCTTATGTCGTTCAGATCTAGAACATATATCGATTAGACTAGAATAATTTGAGAATAGATAATTAAAAAAACATTGTGTTTTTATTTTAAATATAGGTCTTAATAACAGTGACGACTCGAGATTCCGGTTTTTCAGGGGTGCCCTCAGGGGGGGGGGGGGGGTTAAGACGCAGAATGCGTCATTGAAATTTCTGGGGTGGGGTTGAAAATTGTTGCATTTTAGCATTATATGCTAAAAATAAAAATAGTTAAGTCTTATAACTTCAACAAACGGTAATAAAAAGTTCTGTTCTAATTCTCTAGAAGTGAATAAAATGGGAGGGGGAGGACTTTTCATGAAACTGAGGGGGGCACCCCTGAGTTTTTGCACACAAGAAATTGTTTCCTGGGGAGGGTAGGATAACTAATTTTTTTTTAATTTGTTATAAATATAATGTATAGGGTGGTCCAGAAAGAAATTCATTCTTGAAAATAGAAAGAAAACAAAACTATTATATTTAAAAGCATTTTTTTTTTTAAATTGATTTATTGTCATCGGGAACAAAGCCCATTTAGACAGCACATCAGTAAAGTGTTAGTAGTAAGTGAGAGAGCCAGGTTTTAGCCGGAAGAAATTTTATATGCTAGCCAGGCTCGAACCCGGGCCTCCCACTTGAACATCGTCATCAACGATGCTGATGCGAGCCCAGCGCCTTAGCTAGCTCGGCCAACCCGACTCCCCTTAAAAGGGTTTAATCTTATACAATATAAAGTTTATTAAATGTAATTTTAGTTTTTGAAAATTAAATCATCAAGATGACGTCCCTGGCCGTTGTGACACTCTTCCAAACGGGCACAGAACTTTTGAAAAACTTTAGTAGGATTTTTTTTCAAATGGCTTCCATTTATTGCTGAATATTCAGTTTCAATTTGTCGGATTATTAGCGTATTATTAGCGTATACCTTGATTTCAAGATGTCCCCACAAAAAGAAGTCTGCTGGACCTAGATCGGGACTCCTCGGAGGCCAGGCTATGTCACCCCTCCGGGAAATCATCTTCTAAAGAACCATATCCCTTAACACGGGCATACTCTCATTCGAAGTGTGACACGTGGCTCCATCCTGCTAAAACCATGTGTTTTGATTGTAACCTCGCGATTCTTGCAACTTCGAATGAGAGCTTGCGCATGTTAAGGGATATGTCTCTTCAGAAACTGATTTCCCGGAGGGTTGACATAACCCGGCCTCCGAGGAGTCCCGATTCAAGTCCAGCAGACTTCCTTTTATGGGGACACCCCAAAAGCAAGGTATACGCTAATAATCGGACAACATTGCGGCAATTGAAGGTGAATATTCAGCAAGAAATGGAAGCCATTTCAAAAGAAAATCCTACCAAAGTTTTTCAAAAGTTTCGTGCCCGTTTGGAAGAGTGTCACAACAGCCAAGGACGTCATCTTGATGATTCAATTTTCAAAAACTAAAATTACATTTAATAAACATTATATTGTATAAGATTAAACTCTTTTAAATCTAATAGTTATCTTTTCCTTCTATTTTCAAAAATGAATTTCCTTCTGTACCACCCTATATAATTATATCTTAACTTACTATCTATCATTAAAAGGCATGGTGAGAGTTTCTTCCATTTTGTTCACATCGCTATGAATTTTTAATTAAATTTATAAATCATATGGACACAAATCATCTTATAAAAAATTAATATTTTTTTTTTATAAGGAAAGGATGTGCAAAACTTGGAACCTTACCAGCCGCCACTGTTTAATAAATTATATTATAATAAATATACACCTTTTAGATATAATTTTAATATAATTATTTTAATAGTATGTTTTTTGACACAGTTCATGACACATATAAAAAAAGTTTCATAACAAAATAACAAAAACATTCAATTAAATTCGAATTTTTTAAGACTTTCTCTTAAGACAATATATATATACATTTATACATATATATATTGAGATTTAATTTGAATTTTTATAAATTTTAAAATTGAAATCCAATAAACATTTATGACAAACAGGTACAAACCATGATTCATATAGTCAAGTGTATTAAGTCAAGATTTAAACGTTTCAAAAAGTGAAAAAACAAAAAAAAAAAATCCATGTTTAAATCTTGAACTTATTTGAAATACCAAAAACTTGTAGATTAAGTTTATTCATTCTTCTTGGCTTATTCAATAATCTATTTAAAGCTTGGAAAAGAGTGGGATAATTTTTTTTATAGAAAATATCGCACTGATGTTTTAAAATTGATTTAAACGCGTGTATGATGAATCTCTGTTTCTTTTCCAAGTGATATAAATAATGTTATTTATTTTATAATAAAAGTGGTGTATGATTTTCAATCGTACGTACAAGATCTTTTCTTAAATATTCACTCCTTTGCTTTTTATTTTATTTTTTTAAATTTTTTTTACTTGTATGGTCCATCTGAAGACTACACAGCTACTTCATGGCAGACCTCCATATAATCAGGATCATGCATTATGTCCTTAATCATATCTTTAAGTATTGTGTATCTGGGAAAGATTGGATAAACTTTCGAATTCATGTATTCAGACTGAAACAAAATCAGAATAATATTAATTACTAATTAAGCATACATTTTAATCAGAAATAAAAAATAATAAAATCATTAAAGGCTAGGGTTTAGGGATGAGGGAGGTTCAGGAATCTTTACTTAACCTTCCAGCGGGCGCGCTGTGGCAAAATTTACGACACATGCGCCTTATCGCTTACCCCACTTTTAAAACTTAGTCGCAAGAATATAGCTCTGAGCTATTCGAGGGTCAGGGTTTTTCTAAACTAAAGGCGTGCTTAGAAGTTTTTCTTATTCATTAATATTTGGCAATTTCCGTTGAATGTAAATTTTACGACACGCGCCTTAAAATATAAGTGTATTAAATAAACAAATTTTTTCATTTCTTTCTTATTTTAAGTATATCGTTTCTTTTTATAACTAAATGTATTTTTTGGTTTTAGACGTGTTCCATTATGGCTTGTAGGCCGCTTACACAAAAAGAACTAGAAGAAATATTTAGTGTTGTTTCGTTTTTTTTTTTTAAGAAAGTCAAATATATTTTTTTAAAAGTACTGTCATTTATCATTTTTCATAGCCTTACAGTAATTCTCTAATATTTATAAAAAAAAAACACAATTTACATGGAGAAAACTTGGTGACGTAAAATTTACGACAAGCGATCCGCTCAAGGGGAATTACACAGCGCGCCCGCTGGAAGGTTAAAGTTCCACAACGAACACCTGAAAATGTTTAACAAAGAAGTTTCTAAACCTTGGGAATCAAACTGATTCATTTAACTTTTTAGTAAACCTCGATTATAATTATTTAAATTCATTATCAGCCTGGGGTGAGTTCATACACCCTGATCCTCATCCCTATTCACTAGTCAAGAGGTTCTCAAACTTTGCGCCGCGAATTATTTGGCCTAACTTGACAAAAAACAAACTGAGAAGCTAAAAATTTATTTATTATTCATTTTTATATCTTACTTACGATTGATTAAACATAGAGTACATAAACCTAAATAATTTAACTTTGACACCCTTGAAAAAATCTGAAATGTATACAAATGGTCCCCCCTGTGGTTTAAATTTTTGATTTTAATAGAAAAATAAACCATTAATTCCCAAGATATTTTGATCGATTCTAATACAAGAGTATATAGAGAGGCGAAATACCCTATTTGTTTTGATATATGTACTTTTACTTTTTTGTATTTTTATTAATAATTTTGTTTTGTTTTGCTTCTATTCATCTCTTTCATTTTTGTTTTTATTGGTTTTTATTTATTTGACATACTTATGTATAAAATTTTAACAACGTTACTACTGTAAATAAAGAGGGAGAGAGAGAGGAATGTAAATTACCACCAATTGTACCCAATTTTGTAAATTTCTCAAATTTGTTGTAAGAGGAGGCCCCCTCCTACGGTGCCAAAATAAATAATATATAATAGGGCACCATGGAAAAATTTTAATTGAATAAAGGCGCAGCGACTCGGAAAAGTTTGGAACCCCTGCTCTAGCCTTTGATAATTTTAATACTCAGATGAATCTGTTTTTTATTCCCAAGATTTAAAAACTTCTTTGTTAAACATATTAGCATTAGAACTTTAGGTAAAAAAATTGGACTATAATTTCACAAATTGCTGTTTAGTTTTTTTTAATGAATATGACTCTTGTTTTTTCCATCCAAAATTTTTAAAGGGCAATTTAAAAAATTCCAAATACACTACGGAGCAAAAAAATTGAGCCACCAATAAAAACTTTATTAAATAAGAAATTATTTTTAAAATTGCTACAAATAACCATATAATTTGTTCTATTAACTCTTAAACTAACATATTCAATAAATATGGGTGATAATTTTTGAATTTCATAGTAAAAATAAGTAAAATTAAATTAAAAGATACAATTACAAATTATCCCACTTTCTCAATATCACTTTAAATTGAAATAAAGTTTTAATAAAAGATCAAATTCCATTTGAAATATAAAAAAATGAATCATTTTGAATTAAGCATCATTGATAGAAAGATAAAATATACAAAATAGATATTTCTGAAGTTCAAGCTGTTCGAATTGTGTGCCTAATTAATCAAGGGCTAAGTCAACAACAAGTGCTAATTATACTTGCAATAAGCAATAATTTCAATAATGTAATGTTCCTTGTAAAAAAATTAAAAATGATTTACTATTAAATAAAGTTTTTATTGGTGGGTCGATTATTTTGCACCGTATTGTAGATTGAGCCCACGGTCATTTTTAGTCATTTAAATTCAACAAACTTATTTTAGAATTAGTTCTTATTCCAAACAAATTATATTCTAATACTAATATAATATAATAAAAAAATACTTACATTCAGTTCTCTAATTAAATTTCTAAGTCCTGAATATTTTTTCAAAAGCCGATACAGATCATTTGTCATTTGGGTGTTTTCTAATTCAATTTGGGAAGTAGTCATATCTAAAAAAACAAAACAAAAATTATTTTAAATATAATTTAAAATCTCTTGATTAAATAAAATGTTTAAATTTAATTAAGTTTATGTGATTTAAAAACTTCTTAAATGCTAATACATCAACCATTTGCAAATTAGGATAGAAGCGATTCGTATTAATTTTTATAGTTTATTTCACATGGTTTCTCTGACTGGATAGAATATTATAATCGAATTCCGACTCCCTTTTACCGAGCCTATTTTTGTAAAATTATGCATACAAACGTATAATATGCAATGCAAGGGTCGAAGAAATTACAAATAACCCAACTACCCGCGAGGGGCCCTTTAGAGAACAATTTAACTCGAATAAAAAGGTACTTCAAGAAATTAAAAAATAATTCTTGATTAAACATATGAAATATAATTAATTACGGTTAGTTTTCCATAAGAAACGGTTTGTCGTTGCCGTTACTCATCCCATGAACTCGGCCTTTGGGGGGGGGGGGCTCTCTGCTCCCCCCCCCCCCCCCTTGGCTAAGCCTCTGGCTGGACAAAAGAACTAAATCCTTTTTAAACTAAATATGTTGACGGGAACGAGATGAGAAGTGGTTCAGTTTTTCCTCACAGTTGTGGGTAAAGCCCGGTTCACACCAGGCGTTTTCCGCTGATGGCAGCCTTGATGGCTTTCCTTGAGGGCTTGGCTGCCGCTAGATGTCGTGATAGATTTTTAGTTGTTGGCTTCACACTCTGCTATTTGCAGTAAGGCTGGATTTATTCTAAAAGGTGGATCAGATGCGTGCGCACACAATCGCTCAGCAGTTGTCAAAAAAAAAAAAATGGCTGGCAATAATATAATTGGAGAGGTTATTAATCGTAGACGAACTGCAATTATTGCTTTTTTATTAATTTGTGAAAAACGGCGAAAACAAAAACGTTTGAACAATCCGACCAGACTATGGTGTCGTCCATGGTTATTCCGGCTTCCCGATTGGTTTACCATGCGCATGTCGCCCACGTGATAAAATACTGCTTTCCGATTGGTTCTCTCCCTAATTTTCCAAGCAATCTATCAGGAGAAAATAGAACATGTTCTAATCACAAAATCCAACAATCTAGCCAGCTACCCAGCCCTCAGTGACGTCATTTTAAGTCCCTGGATCCATCCTAGCCAGCCATCTAGATTTCTATCAACAAAAAACGCCTGGTGTGAACCGGGCTTAAGTGTCCATAAACTTCACCCAGCCTAAGCCGTAACCGCTCTGCTTGAAAATGATTTTCGCCTCACAGTCATACTTCAGATCTAGAAACTCCGTCTGCAAAGAGTTATCAAGCTTATCCACAGCTTCAAGCAAGAAAGGATCTAGAATCCAACCAGGAATTTGTAACTTAATCAAATCTCCAAATCTTGATTCCATGTCAGTTTTAACTGGTCAAGGTGATCAGTAAAAATTAGTATTTTGTCTTCTGGGAGTCCAGGAGTCTCGTTATCTGACACTGAACAATTTTTAAGGGTCGGAAACTCAATCAGCTCTTTACGGCCAATATTTACCTTGTGAATATCTAACTTGGCGATGAATGATGAAATAATTCCTTTGGCCTTGATAAGTTTCATCTTGTTTCCTTGAAGCCTTAAATTGACTTCATTCATATTTTTAAAAATATCTGTAAGATACGCAAGTTCCAACTTGCAATGCTTCAAATTCTCACTTAAAACAGGTTCAGACGTGTCGAGAAACTCAGTAACCGTGTCAAATAATTAATAATAATTTAACAACTCGTAAGGGAAGTGATTCCATTTCTTTGCACGTGAGTGTATTTTAATTTTCCCCCTTTTGAATACTCATCGCCCTCTACTTATTTATCACCCCCAATTGCCCCCTAATTATTTATCGCTCCCCTGATAAACCAAATCGCCCCCAGGTTGGGAACCACTGCTCTAAACCTTGTCCAATTCTTAATTGAACTTTATTGCAATTAAAAATAATATTAAAATACACGGATAAGAGGTAGGTACCCAGCTTTTTGGTTGGAAGGGGGGGGGGGGAGTAGAAACTTTAGATTTCAAATAAATTAACTACATAAAAGAAATTTAGAAAACTAAATTAATATAAGAAAAAAATTAATAATCTTCAGTTTCTTTTAATTAGTTAATTTTCAGTAAGTATTTATGTTTTTTTGGCTGAAATGTAGACTACGGTCAGATATACTTCGTTTCTATCAAAATCATGGATCGAGTAGATAAAAAAATAAATTGGCACGTTTTGATGTGGCCATCCACTTGACTTTATCATACACCGTGCCCTCTCTTATATTTAATATATAAAATTATTTATAATCATGTAGGGGGGTTAGTTTTTGCATTTTTATATTACTGGGGCTCCAGTGATTATGTATACAAAATTTTGTTGAGTTTGGTACAAAAGCCTAGAATTTCACTCCCCTCCCCATTTTAGACTGTAAGATTTTCCATTTTAAGACTTCTGGGGGCCTAATGATTATGTATACAAAATTTGGTTGAATTTGGTTCAAGCTTCAAGATTTTAATTTTTTTGACCCTACACTCCGTCCCCCATTTTGGGTGGTTAGTTTTTGCATTTTTAGATTTCTAGGGGCCCACTGATTATGTATACAAAATTTAGTTGAGTTTGGTACAAGAGCCTAGATTTTCATTTTTTGACCCCCCCCCCCAATTTTGGGCGCTTAGTTTGGTTGAAAAATTTGCTTGAGTTTGCTCAAATCGCCTAGAGAAAAATATTTTCGTTATTATAGGGTCATTTAATAGTATATTTCATTTTTCTTGTTTTTACTTTACCACATAGTGTATGGTCAAGTACTGTAATCGTGCATGTAAAAAGTGTTTTTTTTCATTTTTTTTTTTCGAAATATCTCAAAAACGGCTGAAACTATTTTGATTAAAAAAATCGAGCAAAACAATGGGATTTCGGTCTACAAAAAAGCTCTAATAAGTGAACATCGAAAAAATTGTAGGGCCAAACAATGAAAATATAGGCTCTTGTACCAAACTCAACCAAATTTGAATACATAATCAGTGGGCCCACAGTAATATACAAATGCAAAAACTAACACCCCTCCCTTACATGATTATAAATAATTTTATTAAATATTAAATATAAGTGAGGGGCCAAGTTGTATGGCAAAAGTCAAGTGGATGGCCACATCAGAAGACGTCAGCTTATTTTTTTAGTATGAATATATTATAATTTTAAATTTTAACCCCCCCTCCCCCTCTCCTCCCTTAATTTTGGTTGTGCGCCAAAATCAGCTCTTAATCTTAATAGACCAAAACTAGGTGTAAAATATGGTTTTGATATTCACACTAGTTTTTGAGCTAGCTCGTCCACAAAAACTTGGTAACGCACAGACTAACAGAATAACAGACTACTATACATTTTGACATAAACAGTTATTATTTCGAAAAATATAATTTTTTCGATGATCACTTATTAGGGTTTTTTTGTAGATCGAAATAACATGGTTTCGCTCAACTTTTTTAATTCAAATAGTTTCAGCCGTTTTTGAGATATTTCGAAAAAAAGAAGCCAAAAAAAACACTTTTTTCATGCACGATTACAATACTTGACCATACACTGTATGTTAAAGCAAAAAAAATGCGCAAGCTGTATGGGTCCGAAATTTTCATTTAAATGTAGAACATTTAAGAGGTTCGGTTCATGATCTTGGTTTAATTAGATAAAAAAAAAACTGTTTCTATGTTTCCATGTGACGTCATGGACCGTAGACTACATTTTTATCTTTTTTTCATTTAAAGTTTTTAATAATCATTTTGCGACTAGGGGAAGCCCCCATCTCTAGGTATATGCACGTATGTTCCTTCGTTGGCCCTTTTAAACGCTGAAGAATGAGGAATCCGAATCCGAATCGTCGAAGTTTTCAAGAGGATGAAAATAACGTTCTAATAAATTCTTTTATTCGTCAATTAAGAATTGACAAATTGAGGGTTTCTCTTACACTTTCAGCTACCGCCTCGATATTCTTTGGCGTTTCGCACGTTTCAAATGGATAATCCATTACCGAGCAATTGGTTTCAAATTTTTTCACACGGTGACGAATAATTTCTTCTTTAAGATGATTATTATGTGGGCCATAAGTTTTTCGCAATACACGGAAAGTTGATGAATTGACCTACTAGCATTTTCACAATAAAGTTTAATCTCTTCAACACGCTGCTCTATTGTATAGCAACTCATCTTGACAAATGTCAAGTAATGACTGACTCATTTGTCAAAAACTAACATGTTGGCTATCAAAGATAGCTGTCAAAAATACCCGACCCTTAAGAAAGACCGTATATACCATAAGTCAAGAAGTATTTTCTATTTGTTAAATGAATGTTTTTGTTCCTGTTTCCCGCCCTATGTAAAGTGAATCGTAACCAATATTATTATTATTATTAAATTAGGGAACGAAGAAAAGATTTTTATATTATAGACAAAAGGATCAGTCGGGATTGGAAGCCGGGATCTTCGCATGTGAGCTGCGATGCCTTTATAAGAATCTTAGCTCTTATCCTCTCGGCCGCATGCGAAGATCCCGGGTTCGAATCCCGGCTGATCCTATTGTCTATAATATAAAAATCTTTTCTTCGTTCCCTAATTTAAATTAATATATAATTATCTTTCGTCGCGGCCTCATTGTGGTTGCGCCCTGGAGTGAAGAAGAAAACTATTTTCGACCTTTGGGTTCGCGATCGAGTGGGAGGCGTTTGAATATAGTTTAATTAGTCAAGCCAACTACAGAGCTGCGAAAAATGAACGAGGAAGAGATTAAAAGAATAAATAAAAATGAAATTCCAAATTCATATAGACACTAAGTATCAGCTTGGGTTCGGGGATCAGTGGCCGAGAGGATAAGAGCTAAGGCTCTTATAAAGGCAGCGCAGCGCACATGCGAAGATCCCGGGTTCGAATCCCGGCTGATCCTGTTGTCTATAATATAAAAATATTTTCTTCGTTCCCTAATTTAATAATAATAATATTTCTTAAGAGTGACTTTACAATTAATTTATAATTGTCTTTCCACTCGGCCTCATTGTGGTTGCGCCCTGGAGTGAAGAAGAAAATTAATTATTTTGGACCATTGGGTTCGCGATCGAGTGGGATGCGTTTGAATATTTTATTATTATTATTATTTTTAAATTTATTGTATTTATTGTCACCATGGGAACAAAGCCCATTTAGACATCACATCAGTAAAGTGTTAGTAGAGTTAGTGAGGGAGCCGAGTTTTAACCGGTATACATTTTTATATGCCAGCCAGGCTCGAACCCAGGTTTCCGCTTGAACATCGTCATCAACGATGATGAAGCGAGCCCAGCGCGGACAAACCGACTCCCTAAAAAATACTAATATGTAAGAAATAAATATATACTAAAAAACAAACTTTTATTTTAAAATATTATATAGCTACTATAAAGAAGAATATAAATTAGAAATTTTTTTCTCTGAGACGGAATGGTAGATATATATAACTGAGGATTTAAGAGTATTTGAAAACAGTGGGCTGTCCAGGAATAAATAACAAGATGATTCCCAATAAAAGAGAATTTATTGTAATGTTTTCTTTTTAGAGCTTTTGAACCGACGTTTCGGAGGATCTTCACTCCTTCTTCAGGGTTCAAAGGGTCAATGAAGGAAGTATATACACATTTTCTTTCTTGTCTCCGTTTTCAGTGCTCGCTGGCGTTGATAAACAATTTTTGTTTTTCCATCATCAAAATACTGCAGTGAAAAGGGAGACAAGAAGGAAAATTATTAAATGCTCCTTCATTGACCCTTTGAACCCTGTAGAAGAAGGGAAGATCCTCCAGAACGTCGGTCTATAAGCTGTATAAAAAACTTTTCAATAAATACGCTTTTATTAGGAATAATTTTTTTTATTTATACCTACACGTCCTTTTAATAAAGCATCAGTTAGAACCATTGATACTTAAGAATGCGATGAACATCACTATTATTGTCTCAGTGATAGAATTTTGTTGCCCTAAAGTTCCTTAATTTTCTTATAATACAACGATTACGTTACATTAATAACAAAATGAAAACTTTATTTAAATTGTTTTATTGTTATTTTGTTGGGATGGGAATGTTATTTATGAGTATACATTGAATATGTAAAAAAAACCCTGTCCAATCCGAAAGGGGCATATGGGTATCCCAATGACATTACTTAAAAAATTGAATAATAATATTTTTCATGAAAATAAAAATGTTAGGTATTGTAATTTAAAATGCACGTTTTTTGTACCCAATAGCCCCAAAATCTAGCAAATTTTTAAAATGTGGCAACACCGTAATCGGTGGGGGTATGTTATATTTGGAAGCTATAAAAGTAGCATGATGTTGATATTTTGACGAATAATTAAATATCTCATATTTTAGTGTTAGGGGTTCCTCAGAAATAAATATAAGTGCTCTAAGGTTACTCGCGCTCTACAAAAGCTTGAGAAACACTGAGTTAGAAAATACAATTTTCTTCCGAATCCGAAAATTTTCAATATGACTTTGGTTAAAAACGAGGGGTGAACCGCGACCTAATATGCTGTATACCTACTTCCACTTGTACTTCCAAAAATTCCAAGTACTTACAAAATACTTCCAAAGAGATGTACACCTACTTCCAATCGAGGATCACCCCTCGGTTAAAAATAAAAGCGTGTCACCACTTGAAATTTAATTAAAATAAGCGCCCATGCTTTTGTTTTTGGTCATAGTCATATGGGAAATTTTAGGGTATTGAAAATGATTGTATATATTTTGCTTACTGTCAAGTCTCCCCATGCGATCTCTTCTTTTTTCTTCCTCTTCGGCAAGTTTGGCAGAAGTTTTCACTCCTTCACCACTTTTTTGCGTTTTTTCCATAATGGCACATGCTCTTAATACGAATGCTGGCACAGTTTCCTGTTTCTCTTGTTTTGGTATATCTACTAGTGTCCAATATTGCGTCTCCAAACGAATCACCTCCTATAAAAGAATTAAATCAACATTTAGATTAGAAAAGTTAAAATTTTATACTAGTATTTTATAAATAAACCAGCTGTGAGGCCCGCTTTTGGCGCCCCTTCCTAGCCTGCGTGATTCACCCCTTGACTATCAACTTTAAGCTCTGTTTCTTCGTTAACATATTCGCCCCACCTAGTCCCAAGTAAGTAAGCTTTCTAATACCTAGAAACCAGGGAGATAGGGAGTGCCTGTAAACTTAGAACTTAGGCAAAGAAAGTGTCCCATGAAGCGGGGAGAAGAGGAAGCTCGACCGCCATCTTGTCTTGATCAAAAGATTTCCAAACACAACGTTATCAAATAAGAAATACCTTTTTAACAAAGAGCTAACCCTCTTATATAAGCACCTTTTTCTTTAATATAAAATACAGTATATGTTCCTAGGACTATTTTAGGTACATTCATCTTATTTTAATGTGAAATAATTTTATATTTTTTAACTTAATAAATAAGTATTCTAAAGTTGTTTTGACATTTGTTTTGAGGTTAACAGACTTTTATTTTATTTTTTTACTTTTAAACATGTATTTTCTAAACAAATTATTTATTTCTAGTAAAACATGTGCATTGAACTAATATTTTTAAAGTGATTTTTTTTTTTCAAGATTTTATAAAGAAGGAAAAAAAACGAGGTAATTTTTTTTTATTAAAAACACCACGTCGCGCAAGACGATCTAAGTTCATTTTTTGGTAAAATCATGTTTTTTGGAAATTTTTTATTTTATAAGCAATAATAATAATTTTTTGATAATGTGGATATTATTAACAATGTTACATTATTATTATCATTATTTTCATCAATAAATTTGAACTAATTTCCCAAGTAAATTTCTTATCGGTAACATAGTTATCAGGTTAATGTAAAATCATTATCTATATTTATTAAATTACCGACGCTTTCATACGTCTATAGTTTCTATAAAAAATATGTCGCGTGTTGCGAAATTTCTCTTATTTGTACTGTATCATTGACTATATTATTATCTTATATTTCAGGAAAAATATTATACGTGATAAGAATTTTCAAACAAACATGATTTTACCAAAAAAGGCACTTAAATTGTCTATTGTTTTTAATAAAAAATAAAACAAAAAATACCTCGCATGTTTTCATCAAAGGGGGCGTCGGAAAAAATTTAATTTTTAACAACTCGTCTAATATATATATATATACACTTTATTAGAGGGGTTTATATTTCTATTTTTGTTAGTAAAATAATTTTATACCGCTTTAATTAAGAATGTTTTGAGTTTTTAAGAATATTTTGTCATCAAATAAAAAAAATTATATTTGCCCATTTTAATTTTAATTTACTCTAGATATCTGTAAAAATCAAAAAACTATAATTTAAAATAGTTCTTTTATTAGTTTTTTTATTTAGAAGACCTTAAAATTTTGAAAATTGATGGTAAAATTATATATATTTTAGTATAGGACCATATGGAAATCTCAATTTTTTGATCGCCTCAAGATGGCGGACTGTGAGTCAGCGATGACGTAGGCAGGCGACACTTTTCTAGCCATATGCTCACTCATTATCTCCCTGCTAGAAACATACGTCTATTTCTAGTAGTAGTACTAAGGGCACAGGTTATATTAATTATATTAAATAATCCTCTTTAAGGTAGATTAGTTTAAAGAAAGAAAATTTTAATTTGAGAAAAAGTGAAACTTTTACAAGACTCGGTTCGCTGTTTGCAGTTTCGGTAAATTAATAATTCTAAATGTGATATTCATTTCGATTTAATATTTTCTTAACGAGAGTCAAAAGGCCGTTGCTAGAATAATAGAATTTAAAAAATTAATCTAATTGAAGCGACTATGGGTCAGTGGTCAGAGTGTCGGGCTGCTAGCCTGAAGTATGCTGGTTCGAGACTGAGTCCCGGCAGATATTTCCAGCCGCCTCCTCTTTAAAAGCATTGTCAAACTACCAAGAGTATAATTGCCTAGTCAACCTCTCCAAACTAGCCGTTCGGAACCGGCATTAAAAAGTAGGTCCCGTATATCTGTGTAAAACAGCTAAACACACTCAGCACAGGTATATATGGAGAGAAGCCAAAACGTCAGATAGACCTGATATGTCACTTGAAGAAGAAGAATCTCTAATTAACTGAAACATATCTGGACTTGTATTTGACATCCTAACTCTAAAGGAAGAGAGATCATTCTATCCACGTCCTTTTTTAGTCATTTTGTTTGATCAGATTTTAATTAAAGAATGGCTCACCACCACATTTATTAAATTATAAAAAAAAAGCGAAAACTTAATTACCCCAGTCGTCCACTGCGGAGATGAAAGGCGACAATTAACAAATAGAGTAGAGTAGTATTAGCAATAGTATTTAGTAAATAGAGTATTGGCTCATTGTCGCGTTTTATCTCCGTAGCGCGTTGTCGCTTTTAGTGGACGACCGACCTTAGGCTAGGGACACCATTTTAAGTAATTAATAAAAAAACTTAAATATAAATTGTTCATTTATGCTTATATTAAATTTAGTTGGTTCATGTCCATTTTAATAATAAATAAAACATTCACGGGTTTTTGGTAAATTTTATTATTTTTGTTAAATATCAATTTTCCTACGACGTTTCATCCCTTTTCAGGACTTTTTCAAGTAATCAATTACTTAAAACATTAATGGTTGATAAAAATATTGAAACCATCGAGACAATAAATAGTCTATTCATAATAAGTTAAAAACCAATTTTCAAAAAACAATCTTAAATCATAGAGAAAATTGCCCAAAACCCCATGAATCTTTTATTTATATTAATTATCATAAAAAGATCTTCCTTAAAATCTCAAAAAAATGTTTTCTGCATTTTGAACCAGAAGTTCTGTATAGCTAAAAATTCCGAAATCTATTCATTTCTCCGCATTGGAAATACAAACATTTTAACACGAGAACTTTCTACGACTTTTCGATCTTAAGTTATAGTGGGCGAATCCAGACACAAGGACAGAAAAAAAATGCTGAAAATGGTTTTTCTCCAAGACATTTTTCAACATAATGAGAAAAAAAAAATGATTTGGAAATTGAATTTAATACTAGTCTCGGCCGAAAGCCTCCCTGGAGTACCTACCGACTAAAAAAATAATATAGATATAAAAGAAAATAAAAATTTTAGAATTAAAGTAATACTAATACTAATAAAGTATTAGAAACAATTTAAAAATATATTTTATAATTTTTTAGATTTTCATTTGCATATGGTAGGGGAAAGTGGGGGAATATCGACTACTTAAGCGCTGTTAAAAATATCAAGTATTAATCTTGGTAATAAGATGCTCAAAACGGTAAAAATACTTGGTTACTTTATCTATTATGAGTTTCTTCTATTGGATTTGCAAACAATCAAATATTTTTACTATATGGCACTTTTTAAAAAAAGGGGAACATATTGGGTAATTTCGACCGGTAGGGTAATATCGATCATGGTGGAGGGCAAAATCCACTAAGCAGTGGTATTTTGAAATAAATTTAATTTTAACATTTTAAAAATGCAACATTAGTAATGTTTGTATTTATTACACACTTGATTTAAAATAGTTATTACCCCAAACCTACCAAGTATAAATATCAGGTTGGGTAATATCGATCACTGGAGGGTAACATCAACCAGCCGCATGATCGATTTACCCGAATCAATACACTTAACATTAAAAATTTTTCACAAAAAGTGTAGATTAAAAATGAACCAAATTAGACCCAACCTCACTGTATCCTAGGAACATAAAATACAATACATTTATTTTCTTAGTAAGACCAGCACAATTTTAAAAAGAAAAGTCTAGACATCAGCAAAACTGACAGCATATAGAGAAGACGAGTGATGGCACAATGCTAACCATATAAATTAGGCATATACAAAGCCATTCTTCGAATGGTCTCTAAATTTCACTCATATGGGGCCAAGTTTATGAGATTTGAAACTGGTCGATTTTGCCCGACGGTCTAAATTCCCCCATCTCCCCTAACAACTAAATGGTTTTCGTTTGTGAGAGGAGGCATGCCTCTGAATAAAAGTTATGTTTTAATTTGGCAATTATATTGTAGTTATAACCTAGAAAATTTGTACATATACTTTTCACCAGGATGACAGGCAAGATTCAGGGCCGCCTCCTTTGTTGTAGGGTATGCATTCAATAGAACTCTCTGTCAATTTGGTTGCATAAGACGCAGGCGCTTATTTGGAGGGTTAATAAGATTGGAAAAATCTCAAATTATTTTATACTTGGCACTTAAGATCAAATTCAAAACTTTTCAATTAATAATATATAATTAAAAAATACTCTATTAAAATAATACTTAATTTGGAGCATAGGCGTATCCGGGGGAAAGTAGGAGGAGTTTCATACCCCCCATTAAGTAAAAAAAAAAAAAAAACTTAGAAAGGAATTAGAATTTTCGCACCAAAGATATGGCATTGAGTTCAATCCACCTTTTTACTGGTGTAATGTAAGTCCATTCCTCTCAAGTCTCACCCCCAATTTTAATCTTAGTAAGTTAAGATTATTATAATACTTATTATTATTTTATGGGAAAAAACAAAATTAAATTTTCTTTGGCATGTCTAAATTTAATAAGATAGCATAAGATCGTTTAGTTCTCAGATGAAATCATGTAGATTCTCGGACAAAATCCCGACCGAATTAGTGGATTATCTTTGTTATTTTAAAACCATTTTTTTCGAAATTCACTAAAAATCTATTTTCAAAATTATGGTACTATATTTAGTTTAGATATTTTTAATTTTTTTGCATTTGTTTTAGCAAGAAATGAGGCATTTTAATTTGCTCGGCTGGAATATTAGATGTATTAGGTGTATATTTAGAATTCAGGATAAATAACTACATTTTAAAGCTCCACTAAAGTTTCATTTTTTGTTTTTTCAAATATACAACACACTTCCTTGATCAAATTATAAACAAAAGTATTTGTCACTTCATTTATATTTATGACTGTTAGATTTCTAAAGATCGAAACCCCTTGCCTACATTAATTTTTCCCGAATATTTCAAGACCAGGTTCCAAATAGTTTCAACCCCAACCGAGCATCTAAAGATATCCCCTCTTCCAAAAAAGAATACGAGAGTTAACCTGGCATATAGGTTGAAACAATTTTGTTATCGAAAGTAGCAGAATTATTGATTTGTTAAAAGAAATCAATGAGGGCGTCCTCTACTTGATGCAAATAAACATATACCTAAATGAATATACACTACGGTGCAAAAAAATCGACCCACTAATAAAAACTTTATTAAATGGCAAATTATTTTTAAAATTTGTACAAATATACAAATACAAATAATACAAGTAATATATTTAAGATATATAATATATTCATATAATTTGTTCTATTAACTCTTAAACTAACATATTCAATAAATATTGTTAATAATTTTTGAATTTTATAAGAAAAAAATAAGTGAAATTAAATTAAAATATACAATTACAAATTATCATACTTTTTCAATATTACTTTAATTTAAATAAAGTTTTAATAAAAGATAATTCCATTTAAAATATCAATAAAATGAATAATTTTGAATTAAGCATCATTGATAAAAAGATAAAATATACAAAATGGATATTTCTGAAGTTCAAGTAGTTCAAATTGTGTACCTAATTAATCAAGGGATAAGTCAACAACAAGTGGCAATTACACTTCAATAAGCAATAATTTCAATAATGTATGGTTACTTGTAAAACAAATTAAAAATGGTTTACTATTTAATAAAGTTTTTATTGGTGGGTCGATTTTTTATTTGCATATATATTTTATTTGATAGAGAGTATAGTTTCAAGTGTATAGATCTTGCAAAGTCTTGTAAAATCTGATCATTAAAAAAAAAATATTGAAAATCATGAAAAAATTATTCTTTATTTTTAAGATGTTTTAAGCCAAAACAAACCATGTTTTAATGAAAAATTATCTTAAATAAAAGAATAGAATATAGCCAATTTACATTGTTCCTTAATTAAAAGATTTGTTACCTTAATCATGGCTTTGAGCAGATTATACCGTTGGAACACATTGCGAACATTTTTTGAATCCGTATATTTGGCGATGAGGGTTATGAGGGACCTCTTAGCTGTATCATAACTTTCTTCCAAACGCACTCGTACTCCACGAAGTTTTTCATTGGTCTCTATTGCCTCTTCTTTGGTCTGACCTGCCAAATAAAAAAAAAATAATTACAATAATTACGCTTTAAGAATATTCCATCTGAGAAAATAACCATGTTTAACATAATTAATTTGATGCCTTGAAGAAGTCGGGAAAGTCGACGAAACGTTGGTTTAAAAATAAAAAAAAATCACACAAAAAACTTGTCCTTATTACCCATTATAAACTTTAAAAAAAAAACAATTAATTTTTTCTAATAAAAGTTTGCTACGAAGAAAATTTCAGCCGTATAAAAAATTTCCCCACACAAAGAAAAAATTATCCCTAATTGAAACTTTACATTTGAAACCGAGGCTTCGGTTCTTAAATATCTTCTCTGTAAGATAGATTTATATATGTGGGAAATTATTTTAATGAATTGTATAATTTCTGTTAAAAATCATATGCTTGGCAAATGTATGCCTGGCTTCCAACCCTTGTATGGTCAGAGGCGGGCTTCCTTTCTTAAAGCCGAGTATTGTTCCTTCAAGACCTTTGTTTTGTGTTGGTGCTGATTTTGCAATAAATATTATTATGACAATTTTATATACACATTTCGCAGATCCCCAGAAGGCAAGAAATGAAAACGACCACTCAAAACAAGGGGGGGGGTTAAAAATAAAAATTATAGACCTTTCAACCAAACTATGGCTGCAATTTGTTAGTTTTTGCATTATAGCCTTCTCTCAGAGAATGAATACATGTATACAAAATTTGGTTGAGTTGTCAAAAGGGATACAGAATTTTCATTTTTGACCCTCCCCCATTTTGGGTGGTTAGTTTTTGCATTTATAGCCTTTTTGGGGCTCACAGAATATGTATTTAAAATTTGGTTGAGTTTGGTCTAAAGGGTAGAATTTTAATTTTTGACTCCCCCTCCCCCCTTTTTTTGTCTGATAATGTTTAAAACACATTAAAAAAAATTATTTTATGTTCTTTTCAAAAATACATTCAGTTTTTTTTTTTAGTTAAACTCTTCAAAATGTGGTAGATCTTTATGCTCATCCTCTATATAAATACTTAAATTTATTATACTACGTTTCCGTATTCTCTTAAAGATGTATTTTTTGGGATTTAAAAAAATGAATTCCCTCAAATTTTTAGTGTTTGAAATTTCAGACTCAAAAAATGAGAGGGGGAAATTTGATATTATATTTTTTAAGCTTAAATATGAAGCTTCATAGTGAAACATAAAAAATTAAATCAAATGATTTTTTTTTCATATGTACTTTGTGATTTCTACTATCACTCCAATTATGAAGCATTAGTTTTATTTTAAAATACCCATGTCCTCAGCATTTTATTCAATTAAATTATTTAATACTAGCTACAAGGCCCGCCTTCGGCGGTCCTCTTGCTAGCCAGAGGGCACGCCCCCTGGACCCCCAATCCACGAACCCCACCCTCACACCCCACTCCAACCAACCACACCCCCCGAAACCCACCCAGGACCCTCACTCCCCGCACCATACACCCGTGCCCAACCCCCGCCCCCACACCACCACACCGCACCCACCCAGGACCCTCACCTCCTTACCATGCACCCGTGCCTCCTGCCCCCCCTGCAGCCCACCCGCAGCCCGCACCCCACCCTCCTACCATCCTGGCCACGCCTCACATCCCTCACCTGAACCCCCACTACACCCTGCACCAACAAAAGTTGTCAGAAACTATAACTATGCTTATATTAAAATTTGTCATAGGGTTAATATTATAAGTTATTTGATAATTTTCATTCGTGCACCCTCCAAGCCCCCTTTTGGAAGGAAAATATCAAAACGTTATATAGCTATAAATGTAAGTTAGAAGACATCTTATGCAAATAAGTGAAATTTCATAATCCCTTCAGCCGTTTTTACGTGAATCGTGAGCAACTTTTCGCGGAAACCACGGAAACATTGAGACATACAGACAGAAATTTCCAAGATTTGTAAGTTTTTCACTATAATTTTGCTTAAACGTGTGTAACCAAAATTTGTCGTGATTGGAGCAATGTGCCAGACAAAGCTTTCGGATTGATATAATTATAGATTCGTGAATATTTCAAAATCAAGAAAATGCTAGTAGACACTGCATCTTCGTTGTAAGACGAATAAATAATTAGTGGTCTTATTGTGAAACATTTTAAATGATTAATTCTTCTAGTTAAAATTAATTTCTTTAGATTGTCAATCCTCATTAACCGATACTTTCCCAAAGTCACAATATTAATTAAATATTAATATATCTATTATGATTATCACCTTAGGGAAATTTGAATAAACTTTATTAAGAAATTAGTGGAGGTAGGTAATTTAGGAAAGTTTAAAATTCATAAGGAACTTCACTGACGAAGATCTAGCAAGATTGTTTCATGGGAAATCATATTTAATTAATTTACAACGAAATTAGTTTTAGATATTCTGAAATTCAGATCATACCCTAGGGCGGTAGTGTTTGTTCTAAGCAAAATGCGTACAAAAATGAAATTGTGGGAGATTTTGAATCAATAAATCCCCAAAAAATATATTCATGCAAGTCTACAGCAAGTCTACATTCGATGATAACTTACTGGAAGTGCCTTCATCTTTAACATCTTGAACGATCCTTCTTACGCTCTGAGTGAATTTTCCCACCAGGTTGGTTCCCGCTGTAACAAACAAATAGAAATATTTTTATTAAAATGGAAATTGTATTTTACAAATCTTATTATATTAAACGAGCAATTCTTGTATATATACCGGGTGAGTTTTTTTATCTTGAGACAGTCTTATAACTCAAAAACAGTGCATTATATGGGAAAAAGTTTCAAATAAAAGTTTGTTTATATCGAGGTCGAAACTAAACTACGATATTGTTTGTCGGCGTAGAACAAGCTTTCAAGGGTTTTTCAATGTCAAGTTCTGCTTTTCGAAGGATCGTATCCTTCTTCAGGATTCAAAAGGATCAACAAAAGAACCTCTGTGTATATTAATATTATTTTTCATTGCAATTACATTCAAAACTTTGTAGCCAGTGATACGTCTTGATGATGGCCATAGCGGGTCAAAACGTTGGTAAAAATATAAATTAAGTTTAATTTCAATTTTATGTTATTTTGGCTGCGATTAAAAATTAAAAATTAAAAATAATATATCGATTTTAACTGAATCAAAAAATTACCGAGCATCACAATCAATCTGATTGATGTTGACTTTGCCTTGATATGTTTACTAAGAAAGAATAATTATAATCAGCTGGTGTGGCCACCACACTACTTTCACATTTTCATTTATTTGAAGTCATCGCGATACTACTAATTTACACCCCCTTCGTTTATTTCGTTTTTTTTATTTCGTCAAAAACGACTCTAACGATTTTTTCAAAAATTAGTGTATTTATCAAGTGTCATGAGCTATTAGTCGTGTCAAATTTTTAATCCGATTGAAATAAAGGAAGGGGTTTTAAATTAGACCCTCTTTCTTTATTTCAATCGGATTAAAAATGTGACACAACTAATAGCTCATGACACTTGATAAATACACTAATTTTTGAAAAAATTGTTATAGTCGTTTTTGAGAAAATCAAAAAAACAAAAAATCTTTCATGTAAATGTCCACTTCCAGTGTTCCTATTTCACTCAAAAGCTTGCTGTACTCCTTCTATCCTATATCGAGCTTAAGTTTTGAATTTCATAGCTCTGAGACTTATGGTTGCGAAACGCAGAGGGGACATACGTACGTACATACGTACGCACTGACTAATGGATTTTTGGCCCCTTTTTGGCCCCTGGGGACCCCAATTTTTATGTCCTAAATCCGGTTTCCAACTATTAAGGGCAGAGTTACAAAATGAAATTAACTTTTTTAATTTCTGAGATACAACCTCTCAAAGATTCAAGACCAAGACAGGGCATCGCAATACTTCCTCATTATATTCTATGAATATAAATGTTAAAGTAAAAATGACAAATATACAGGGAAGTTAACTATTTAAGTTCTGAAGAAGTTAACAAAGTTGACGAAACGTAGGCAATAAAATATAAATTATCTGCATAAAAATATAGTCCTTATCTCCCTATAACAACTTTAATAATTTAATCGATGGACATAACTAATCAAAATAATTATATAGTATGTCGAAAGTCGATTACAGGAAGCCAATTCCAGTCTCTAGAGGTCATAGGGATAAACGAATTGACGAAAGCGTTGGTTTGATTTTAATCCAATTAGACAGCGAAGGGGCGTTGAGCTTTCGAAAAATGCTCTTTTTTTCAAATGAGACTTTAGAGGGAATGTTTATTCAGATATCTAATATATTCACTCCAGGTCACGCCTTAGACATCAAACTGCGATACTCTATACTCTTTAGTTCCTTCATACTCGAATTCGGAATATTCAAGTTCACCAAATGACTTCTGTTGTTTGATCCTTCGCTTATTCAGCAGGGAAGTGACATTAAATTATGATTTTGGACTTATATTTACATGGTATTTTCGAGAAGTTAAAATACTTTTTTCTCTAACTTAGCTAGTATTTTCTCTACTTGATGACTAATTAATTAAACCACTTCTAGGAAAAACACTGCCACACCTTGATTTCCAAATTTTGTAATATAGAGGGTTCTAAAATTTCGTGATTTTTTTAAGATGACTAAGGGCCAGTTGTATGTCGGTTGGTAAACTCTTTTTAAACGTTGGCAAAGGGTAAAACCTTAAAATTCACCTTGTGCCCAGTGGGATGGCCAATCAGATGAAAGTGACTGTCATCTGATTGGCCATACCACCGGGCACAAAGTGAATTTTAAGGTTTTACCCTTTGCCAACGTTTAAAAGGAGTTTACCAACCGTCATACAACTGGCCCTAAGGGTCTAGTAGTAGATTATTTATTTATTTTTTATACTATCTATCTTTTTGTAAAGTTAAATTATTTTCTAACTTTTACTAAGCATTTTAAAATATTTTTTCAAAAATTTATTTTTTGATTTGTGTCTCTTTCGAATTAAAAGCAATATATCCACATATACCTACTTACCTTACTAATAAGGTAGTTTTTCATCAATATATTTAGTTTAAAAACAAAAAACAGTTTTGTATCATATTTGTGTTATTATAAAACGTAAATTATATTTAAAAAACAAATATTTTAGATATATTTCGTTTTAGCCATATTCGGAAGATTTGTAGGATCTTTAAACTTAATTATTTTTTTGAACACTCCATATATTCTGAATAAAAATCTCATAATAATTCGCAACTGCGTTTTTTAATTTTACTTGGATTGTTCAGAGAGTTTAGTTCTACGGGTGACCCAGGTATTGAATTCACAAGCATTTTTTCAATTTTTGCTTAGAAAAAATATCTGAAACTTGAAGCTTGAAAAATCGATTTGTTAAATGGGAAGCTATCGAATGGTTCTAATGAGCTGACATTTGATATACAAGTTAATATAAAAAAAACTGCCCTTCCATGTCATGTTTCAACTTTCTATCTCATATAGTTAGCTGAAAAAATAGTTAAATCCCTAATATTTGCGTTAAGTACATAATATTTCAAATTTTGAAAATTTTTTCATTTTTTTCCTCCCCCATTTAAATTTATATCCATGTATATGTATAGTATCTTTCACTTTTTTGCTTTTATTCTCTTTTTATTTATTAAAAGATATCGCTTGACTAGCTCAATCTGCAAACCAAGCAAGCGACATCTGGTTGACTTCTCTCTTTGATTCGTATTTATTACTCTATTTTATTGCCACTCTGCCTTTTCATCTTCCTTTCTGCCCATTGGCTCGAATCCCTTTATTTATTCATTTATTTAGCTCGCATGTTATTTTATTTGATTTTCTTGAAGAATATTATATTATACTTTTGAAGTTGTTTTTTGGTTGATTGCTTAACATTTCATGATACGATTGAAATATACTTTGTCGCAAAATAAAATCATTCTCTTGAATAAAAAATAAATAAATAAAATAAAATAAAAATAAATAATTCAGATCATTCAGTTAAATCTTTTTATTTTTTAGATTATCTGCTCAAACGTTAAGGGAATGGGGATTACATCTTACGGCTACAATACTTTCTCAATTTATATGTACTATATCAAGATGACAACAAAGGTTGAGGGAAAATAAAAAACTAAAATATTCCTTTCAAGATTGGAGGAAAGGAGGGATCGGGAAATTGAAACCAATCGACTTGATTGGGGAATAATGGAATTGAAATAATTATCGGAAAAGAGGTTTTTTTATCTAATTAGATTTTTCCTCTTATTAAAAACAAGGACTAAAGATGAATAAGGACACTCGATGGTGGAGAAGTAATCTCCGGAATCGAAGCAAAAATACAATGTATACATTAATTAATGTAAAATAATTGGTTTAATAAAATTTATATTCCTTTCAAATTTGAAACCTTAAGTGGGATTTATTATTTTATATATACCATATATTCCAGAGGACATGGTCATTTTTTAATTTATTTACAGGTAACTCCTGAAAATAACATAGTAATTAAGTTCTGTAAGCTGCTAAATAGCTATTAAAAATAAACTGACGTGTTCTGATGTGGCCATTCACTTGACTTTACCATACAACCTGGCCCCTCACTTATATTTAATATTTAATAAAATTATTTATAATCATGTAGGGGAGGGGGGTTAGTTTTTGCATTTATAAGCTCCTGGGGGCCCACTGATTATGTATACAAAATTTGGTTGAGTTTGGTACAAGAGCCTATATTTTCATTTTTTGCCCCTACACCCCCCCACCCATTTTGGGCGCTTAGTTTTTGCATTTTTAGATTACTGTGGGCCCACTGATTATGTACTCGTATACAAAATTTGGTTGAGTTTGGTACAAGAATCTATATTTTCATTTTTTGACCCCCCTCCCCATTTTTGGCGGCTAGTTTTTGCATTGTCAGACTTCTGAGGTCCGACTGAATATGTATACAAAATTTGGTTGAGTTTGCTCAATTGGCCTAGATTTTTAATTTTTAATCCCCCCTCCACTCCCCTTAATTTTGGTTCGATATGCACCAAAATCTAATCAGCTCTTAATCTCAATGGACCAAAACTACGTGTGAAATATGGTTTTGATATTCACACTAGTTTTTGAGCTAGCTCTTCCACAAAAATTTGGTAACGCACAGACTAACAGACATTTTGACAAAACAATTATTATCTCGAAAAATATAATTTTTTCGATGTTCACTTATTAGAATTTTTTTGTAGACCAAAATGCGCTGGTTTTGCTCAATTTTTTTAATCATAAATAGTTTCAGCATTTTTGAGATATTTTGAAAAAAAAAGGAAAAAAACAGTTTTTTCATGCACGATTACAATACTTGGCCATACCCTGTATGGTAAAATAAAAAACTAATATAAAAATATATGGTGAGGATCTGAAAATTAACCAGACTATCGTATGTTAGAGCATTTCAATATTGTAAATATTTTTTAAGTTATAAGAGGGACCAATAAGTTTGATACAAGATCATTTTTTTTTAAATGTAATAAAATTGAATCTCACTTCGCAAGAAGATTCATAGAGTCGTCTATTTGGCCTGCAGGTTCCCGACTTACAGTTGAATCGATAAGAATATCCATTAGTGAAATTTTAATGGTTTCTTGAACGACTGCCATCCATTTATCTCTCTATTATACGATAATATTCACCTTCAATATGATATTTACCCATCTTACCAAGGTATATATGGATGGCATTTTGATAGCCTAGCTAGCTAGAAACGTTTCCTTGAAAAGAAGAAAATGTAGCCGTGAGAGATGTTAGATTATGCTCTAGCCACCAAGGCCTAGGAAACATTTTTTTTAAAGGAATGCTCACGAATTTTTTGAGCTTTTGCAAGTCCCGCGTAAAAACGAAGCAATGATTTTATTTTGAGCTTTCTCTTAGCTTAATGACTTATAGCTTAACATTGGTCCATAAGTCTAGAATCTTTAGCAAAATCCAGCTCCTTATCTCTGCTTAAGACTTTTGGTTCCAAAATAGAGTTCCAGTTTTTGAGCCATAATGATGATTCTCATTAGTAAATAAATTCATCTTTATGGGATTTGAAGGTAATCCTTCCCACTACCCAGAAGATCTTGAAGTTTTTCTTTTGATAGTTTACATGTGATTCCACCGTCAGTTATTTTACTTCTCATTAAATACCAACATTTGTTTTCAAATAAGCATTCTAAATCCTGAATTCTTTGGGTACAATGGTTACTTCCACAGTTTCCGGAAGCTAGACCAGCATACATGGTCTCTTGGATAGATTCTTGGATACTGCTGACTTCCGCCCTCCCAAAGATCCTCAAATTCCATCAATTAGGATACTAATTTCTTTGAGCTCTCGCAGGTACAGGTTATCCCAGGTTAGACGAAATGATGTCCATAAGAGCCTCCTCTGTCGAAGCAAGACTATTTAATCAATATTGCCGCCCAGTACCTATTCCGTTCATTTGCATATCTCTAAGCATGGATGAAGGCTGAGCAATACATTTGAGGGGAGGGGCCTGATTACAGTGGGAATTAAAATGAGAGGTATGGTAGTCTCTTCCAATGCTTGAAATTCTTATTTGAAGTTTACACTAATAAACAAAATCTCTATACCTACCATAATTCAACTCTTTAGATCAAACTATTCACTGACAAAAAATAAACTTCAACGGATCGTTGCTAAACTTTATTCAAAGTCATTTAAAATATTAATATGTTTATTCCATTATTATTAATCAGATATCACTTGCTATTTGAAGTCCATGTTGACTTAAATTAAAAAATAGTGATCGATTCTCATCTAATACTTGAGGAATAACCATTCTACATTGGACTTTAAACGTTTCGATTATTATTGGTAACTATTGCTGAAGACATGGAGGAATCGATTTAAAATAAAAAATAATGATCAATTCTTGTCTAATACTAGAGAAATAACCTTATTGCATTCCATTTTTGATGTTTTGACTATTAATGGCAACCTCTACTGAAAACAGGGAAGAATCGACTTAAAATCACAAAGACTAAATTCTTTTTTGGTAAACACCTCAAGCTTGAAAATTTCCTCCCAAATTTTCAGCATTTCACAGCGAAAAGCCTATCCATTCTTTCTTAAGCAAGTTTAAATGAGCTATATTAAACAGATCAAATGAATAAATTTTAAAGAAATTATGGTAAAATAAAGAATTAAAAAAAAAGTACTATCTACTTAAAAATACTAACTACTTTAAAATATACTATTACTAAAAACTTTATTTAACCTTTTTTGTTGTCCCCAAAGTACTTAATTAAGATATTAAATTTCATCATGTTAAGTCATTTTCAAGATATTTATAAAAAACTAAAAAAGTACTGAAATAAAGTTCTAATGTTTGTGGGCCGATATATACCAAAAACTAATCAGCGCTTCATTTTGTTAAAGTAATGGTAGGTTTTCAATTTCATTTCAATCGGTGCAACGGTGTGGAAAAAATCTTGGACGAAAAAAACCAAAACATCCATCCATCCATCCTGAAAAAATGGCACTTTTTGGCCTCTGGACGAGGCCCCATGTAATTTTTGGCAAAACCGTCACGTGCTAAAATTCAACATAATTAAATACTACAATTTAATTGAGTCCATGGGTTCCGTAGTCTTTACCTGAGGACCCTTTGAAGTCGCGCTTGTCGCGAGACTGATTACAATACTTTACCCATGCTTCGCATTGGTAATGTAAAAATATTGGCAAATTACTAAAATTTGCTTAAAAGTAGTATTGAAAAAGTTTTCAGTTTTTTATAATATTTTCGATAAAATCTAGTGGGTGCTCTGGTAAATTTATATTTTTAAGAGATGTACAGTGTACACGCCTCTGTGACCATAGTCTCCAATGCTTGGATCCTTTCATAAACCAAGAATATGTGTCATATCTGTGAATGAATATGGAAAAATCTATATGTCTATAAAAATTGGATTGATCAAGCGATTTATTTAAAAGTGTAGCCCAGAGCTGGCTAGGATGGGTTTGGTTCCGCTGCCCAGAGGGCATTCGTTTGAGGGGGCCACAAACATATCAATTGGCAGCCGGTTGCGCTCAGTGACACAAGATTTAATTAAATGGCTTCAGCTTCAGTGAGGATTCAATTGTTTCAACCCCCACAACTCACCCTGGCTGTCATTTGTTTGACGCATTCGTTCATAATTAAACGTCATTTTGAAAAATTTATTCTAAAACAATTATTTAATATTGCAAAGGTATTTTTAGTAACAAAAATCTCTCTGAATCGTAAATTACATTAAAATTATCATTCCCTCTGTCTCGTTTGGTGTGCGAGCTCGTTAGCAACTTTTCACAATTTATAATGGCAAATCGACCAGTCCTGTTGATTATTATTATTATTATTTAACAAATGTCGACTCAAAACACAATATTCATTAATATGATTTAAACAATAGAAACAAAAATTATTTTCAATAGGTACTTCTATTATAGTATTATTCAAAAACAAAGCTAATGAAGGACTGTTGGGTCTATGACTTGCGGGGTATATTTGTCAAGAATAAAAAAATTTATTCGGAATTAATTTAAATCCATTTATAATTCTCTCATTAATATATCAAAGAATAATTAACATATTAACGAGAATTGTTTTTGATCGCGCTTTTTAAACAAGATATATATCGCGAGACTACTGCTTGTTGAGGCTATTGGAGTCTGCTGAGTCTTAAGTCTGGACCAAGAGAGAATGAAAAAGATATGATCCATTTGGCTATAATCAAGCATCATTTCGCGATAGGTCCGCATGACACTTTTTATATCAACCTGATATGGATCACCAAATGAATTTGAAATCTGAGATGTTATATATTCAATCTCCAAGTCCAGAGCGCCCGATCTGTTAACACGTATGTTAGGTGTTTGCCATTAACAAAAATCATCTGCATTTGATTCGCCATCGAATCAAATACAGGAAATTAATGGCAAACAACCAATATACGTGTTAACAGATCGGGCGCTCTGGACTGGGAGAGTGAATATATAACATCTCATATTTCAAACTCATTTGGTGATCCATATCAGTGGTTGATATAAAAAGTGTCATGCGGGCCAATCACGAAATGATGCTGGATTATAGCCAAATGGATCAGATCTTTTTCATTCTCTCTTGGTCCAGACTTAAGACTCAGCAGACTCCAATAGCCTCAACCAGCAGTAGTCTCGCTATATATATCTTGTTTAAAAAGCGCGATCAAAAACAATTCTCGTTAATGTGTTAATTATTCTTTGATATATTAATGAGAAAATTAATCATTCGATTCATAAAAGTTGAATTATTGATCTGTATAAATTTGTTGAAAATGGTATAATTTGTATAGAAGTTATAGCTTTTTTAAAAAGCTCGGTCCATTTACTTCCATGTTAAAAAGACAATTTTCAATAATTTATTTTTCTGTAATGGGTCAGACGATCAACTTCAAATTTCGGGAATAAATATTTAATACATCGATGGTAAAAATTTGAGAATTTTCTTATAAAAATGATAAACAGTCCCGAACCCCCTTAAGCAAATAAATAAATAAATACATTTTTCAGTGAATCAAATATTAGGATTGTTTCTCTCGGGGTTATCAGGTAATTCACCTCTAAATTAATTCTATTTTTCTAATAACACTCTTAACAGATCCAATAATTTTTATAAAAAAAAATAAAACCGACTTCAAAAAATTAAATGCAACAAATAAAATAAAATCCACTAAAATATATAAAATAATTATCTAATTTAGTTACAACTAAACGACGAAATATTAACATGAAATCACTTTTTGAAGTCGGTGCCAAACATATACATTTTATTAATCAAACTCGACGGATTTTACTTATTACGATTGGCTCTTATATTGTTTGTTTAGCACCGACTTCAAAAAGTGATATCATGTAAATATGTATTTCGTCGTTTAGTTGTAACTAAATTAGATAATTATTTTATATCTTTTAGTGCATTTTATTTTATTTTTGAGTTTTATTATTTTATTTCTATCATTTAATTTTTTTGAAGTCGGTTTTATTTTTTTTTTATTAAAATTATTTTTATTTTTCTCTTTTTAGTGATGTTATTAATAGTGACTTATGCTAATACCTTGCATGCATCTCGTAAGAGAAAGGGTCGGGTGAATTTTTTTTTTTTTTTTTTTTTATAAATTTTATTAAACCAATTATTTTACATTAATTAATGTATTACTTGTATTTTAGCTTCGATTTCGGAGATTGCTTCTCCACCATCGAGTGTCCTTATTCATCTTGAGTCCTTGTTTTTAATAAGAGGAAAAATCTAATTAGATAAAAAAACCTCTTTTCCGATAATTATTTAAATTCCATTATTCCCCAATCAAATCGATTGGTTTCATCTCCTCATCTCCCCAATCCGGTCGGGTGAATGAATCAGAAAATGATAATAAATAGAAATTCTCTAGAAACGTTTGCGGATTTTAAATGAACGTTTCAAGATTGATTTTTTTATAAAATATTTTATTTATTATAATTTCGATTATTTGCTCATAAGAATTGGATATTTACGTTAATGATCATATCATCAGAAATTGACCAAATTAATATGGGACCACCCCTAAGGTACCCTCTTTCCAATATAAAAAGAATCATCGAAATCGGTTCATAAACAAAGAAGTTGTGCCTAAACAAACATAACAAAAAAGATTCAATACCAATGAAAAAAAATGGGACCAATATAGGGAAAATAGACTGAACCCAATGCAAAAAAAATCATCAAAATCGGTTCACAATTGGTAGAGATATCAGGTAACATAGACACAAAAAAAATCAGTCGAATTGAGAACCTCCTACTTTTTTGAAGTCGATTAAAAATAATATAAAAAGTGATACAATAGTTAAGAAATATTAAAAAAATCGTGCGCTCTCCGTAGAACTTACACTTAGCCTGAGAAAGCAAGTTGCTTTATAGTCCAAGAGCTGGTGACACATTTTTGAGTACGGATTTGACCCAACTAGAAATAATGCGTAATAGTACCGTCTATGATAGTTGTACAAGGAATGGCCAGTCTGGCTGGTCTAAGCAGGTGGACCAGGTACTGCGCATGGTGTGAGTGCGGTAAAAAATACATATGTGTTAAAAAATATTTTTGACCCACAATGAAATTATAAAAATTATAATTTATAGTCAATTATAAACATAATATATTCACTCCAGACCATTTGAGTGGTGGGACGTGGAACCAGACCACCCAAAGTGTATTTTTACAACATGCAAAAAAATAGCATCATCATAGACGGTACTATTACGCATTATTTCTAGTTGGGTCAAATCCGTACTCAAAAATGTGTCACCAGCTCTTGGACTATTATAAAGGAACAAATTTCTAGAGTCCAATTCATATGGACCGGATATACATAACAAAAATGAAAGTATAGAATTTAGGCTACCAATATCTCACCACAACTTTTTGGTGAGCTGAAGGAAATAAGTGGTGGCTATTAAGGATGTTCTCCTTTATATCATTCAAAATCTCTTCTTCCCAAATGAAAAATAAATCAAATCTCACCATTGACGTAAAATATTAATTCAACTTAAATGAAAAGTTTCTTCAAAGCTTAGTGAAAAAATTAGAGGAAAAGACAATTTTTTTAAGACTCCGTACTCTCTCCGGCTAAAGCCGCCTTAGTAATAAATAAAAACATAAATAAATAAATACAATTAGTGTTGCCTTAATTGCCAAGCATTGATAAGGGACGTTTAAGTGCTAAATAAATAAAACATGAAAAACGAGGGTAGGTAATGGTTTATTTTACCTGATAAAAAATCAATAAAGTTTACGCAATATAATAAAATGAAGACGTAGAATAATAAAAAAGATGCAATCCTTTTTAGCCCAGGCATATTTTAAAGTTGATTTTAATTTTTTAATTAAATCATTTTCTTCTTTCACATAATTATAAAATTGAGCCCAAGTCATTTTCAAAAATTATAAAGACAAATCAAAATTTTTATTTCATTTCGAGAACCAATATATCTACTATTCAATACCAAAAATGTTTTTTTATATAAATATTTGAAATAAATGATAATAATTTAAAAATGTAAAGAATCTCGTGAAATTTTGAAGTCGACCTTATATATATGAAAATACTCTAAATATTTGAAATTTTAGGGATGCACCGCATCCACAGCATCTATGGACCGCACGTCACCTACATATAGATATTTATATTCACTATAATTGATTTCTCTGTCCTGAAATTAATAATTCATCCACTAAATATAACTAGATTCCCATAGTAATAGATTATATTAGTTTACAAATCATTGCTGATATTTGCCCATGACTAGAGACCGGATTCCTATGCAATTGCATATTTTGTTTGCCGCCATATACGGCCCAGGGGATCAATTATCTATCCGAATCACGATTCTAGGATACTGTGGGTTAAATTTTATACTGCATATTTTTGAATATTTGAGTAATATTGCATAAAATTGCATATTTTAAGGATTTTTTGGGCAAAATACAGATTTTTTAAAAGTAAATTTTCGGAGAAAGAATGAAAAAAATGAAGAAATAAAACAAGGGGACATGATTTTTTTTAAGGCCTTCGGTAACTATACCCGATTTTGGCCATTGAGTATTCGTGTGTGTAGAAGTGTGTATAAATTAGTGTAGGGATCAGACCCGGTCAAATATTTGCATTATCTTATTAGTTTATTATTTGTAGGTACGTCAATATGAAAAGCTTGTTAATATTAAGAAAAAATAAATAAAAGGAGTACAATACAATCGTATCTGTTAAATAACCCACCCCCCCGTATTTTTTCGTTCATATTTTTTGAAACATTATTATATTTATTATGTTGATTTATGACGATGTTCAAGCTGGATGTCCGGGTTCAAGCTTTGGTAGCATATAAAATTTAAACCGGCGAAATCTCGGCTACCTCACTAACACTACTAACACTTTACTGATATGCTGTCTAAGTTGGCTGTGTTCCCGGTGACAATAAATAATTAAAAAAAAAAAAAAACATATACTAGTATATACTTAAAGAGAATTTTGATAGCACTCCTTCAATTATATAGTCTTTTTGTCTTCAATTTTAATTTTTTACTGGATAAAAAAAATTATTTTGCCAACTTTTAATGAATATATTTGCATATTTCAGCCTATTCTGTATATTAGTTGCATATTTCAGCAATTTTAACTGCATATTTTGGCAGTTTTTACTGCATAAAAATCCGGTCTCTACTTAGAAATAATTGGCGCAGCCTATTTTCATTGGCCGGGGCAAATTTGTGTCGATTAAATGATAAGAAATGTGTCGGATTCTGAATAGGAATAAAAGCTAAAGACAAATATATACCTTAAATAATAAGATATTTACTAACTAACAATTATTTAAAATTGATCTAACAAAAAAAAAGCACCTCCAACACAACAATAAATAGCTTTTATGTGTTTCTTTATAAAAATATAAGCTGATAATACTCTTAAATACCTAATCTCATTTTAATCGAAAATCTTCAAGACCTATTCCATTGCTTATTATGTTTCGGATGTAATTTTCCTTGAATTTATAAATTCTTTTTTTTTGTATTTATTTTCTTTCTGTAATGTACTTACTTACACTTTAATACAAGATATACCCCAACGGATCTCTATTTTTAATTTTTAGCTTGAATACATTTCTTATCTAAATCTCAGTGGCAAGGGATGAAAGATAATAGAGGAAAGAAAAAAATCTTATAAAATTACATTCCTTCTTTAAATAAGACATATCTTTATTCAGTGGCGGCTGTCGTAGCTATTTCCATAGGAACAGCATTGGAAAGAGAACAAAAAAAAAAAGTATAACATATGGAATTAATAAAGCGAAAGATATAGATAGCTGGAAAGATAAAGTAAGAAAAGTAAAAGAAAGAGAACGGATGGTCTAAAATTATATCGATTTCAAAGAGAGAGAGTAAAGAGCTAAGCTATATAGCGACACAAGTATCAAACGATTCGCTTTAATGCAGCCCAAAAACTTTCCTAATAACTTTTGAATAAAATATCAATTTAAAGTTAATCCCACGAATAACAATTTTTTTTCTATTAAATCGAATATCAAATATAAATTTAAATTCAATATATACATAAAAAAGTAACTTTTTATGGAAGTCTTATTATACTAATCAAAGAAAATAAAAAAAAATAGAATGAGATTATTAATTGAAAAAATATTTTGCCGAGAGTAGCAGAGTTGTTGATTCATAAAGAGAAATCAAAGAGGATGTAAGAATATATATCTACTCTTATTAAACGAGCAAAAATTGTATATTTGTATATATATTTATTTATTTATTTGTTTATGTATTTGTATCTTGGTTCTATTTTGAAAACGGCTTTACCGATTATGATGAAATTCACGGGTTAGGGGGTTTTTGGGGTGACAATTCGATCTGTCACGGTCTCATCTTCGACAAAATTGTTTTTGATGGGTTTTTTCGTAATCAAATTAATTATTCTCAGGTAGACAAATCCCATTCTTAGGGTTTTAAAAAAAGGTTTCCCTTTTCCTTTTGTGCTCAGGCAGACAATGGGTCGGGTAATTCCTTTATTCTCAAAGGCCTTGAAGAAGTATTGTGTTGTGGATTTTAACATATTTTGTTGTCCCTAAACGTTAGAAATATTAATAAACGTTTTATAATTGTTTTTATAATGACCTTTATTTATTTAATAGAATAAAAAATAATCAAGAGCAGGTCTCAATTTTCTGAAAAAACAACACATTTTGATAGGTTTTATTTTTTGGTGATTGGATGAATACAAATGAATCATATGATTGAATCAAAACAGGTGCAGGAGGTGGAGTGCAGTGGTGGGTGATTCGGGGGTAGGGCGAGGTTTCGGGGGTGGGGTCGAGCGGGGTGGAGGTGGGTGGGTGGGGGGGGGGGTACAGTGGGCGAATATTATATATTTTTGTATTTTGTTTAATTTGAAAGCGGCTCTCAAATAAAAATCGACCTTTTTATCAGAATTTTAAATTAATTTAAAAATAATATTAAAATAAAGCTTTTAACTGAAGGAATAAGTTACCGAGCATCGGTCGGTGCCTCCAGGTACTATATATTATACATATACCAGGTGTAGAAGTATGAAATTATGATTTTTTCAGAAATAACATGTTAAATTCGCAAGAATGATAAAAAGGGCTTGATTCAGAGTATTCTCCATCTATTGTTATACCTCTTTCCCATCTTTGGAGAAATTTGTGAATAACACGCCAGTAAATAATTTCCCCCTTTGATGCGAACCATTCATCGAGCCATTCATTTTTACACATCTTCGTACGAACCAAAGCGTTGCTCAGCAAGTGTGTGACCCATCGATTCAAACAAGTGGTAATCGGGAGGAGCAAAGTCTGGTGAGTAAGCCGCATAGGGTAGAACTTCCCAGCTGAGTGCTTCCAAAGTCTCGCGAACCGGTTTTTCCATATATATTATGATGGAGAATTGTCAGGGAGGAAAATGACCTTGTTTGGTCTTTTTTGATATTCTGATCGTTTTTTGAGCAACGAACTGTTCAAGCCGTTCAATTGTTGTTGGTAGCGTTTGGTATTAACAGTTTCAATCGTTTTCGTCCAATAATGCTTGAAATTCAGCATCTTCTTACTTTTTTGGCGGTTTTTAACCGACTTCAAAAAAAGGATGAGGTTCTCTATTCGACTGAATTTTTTTTTTTTTTTTTTTTTGTGCCTATGTTACCTCATATCTCCGCCAATTGTGAACTGATTTTGAAAATTTTTTTTGCTTTGGGTCCAGTCTACCTTCCGATTGGTCCCATTTTTTTAGGTATTAGACCTTTTTTGTTAGGTTTGTCCAGGACTAACTTCTTTGTTTATGAACCGATTTCGATGATTCTTTTTTTATTAAAAAGGGGGTATCTTGGGGATAGTGTCATATTAATTTGGTCAAGTTCTGATGATATGATCACTATTAATAACATCACTAAAAAGAGAAAAATAAAAATAATTTTTAAGAAAAAAATAAAACCGACTTCAAAAAAATTAAATGCAACAAATAAAATACACTAAAAGGTATAAAATAATTATTATCTTATTTAGTTACAACTAAACTACGAAATATTAACATAAAATTACTTTTTGAAGTCGGTGCCAAACATATACCTTTTATGAATCGCACTCGACGGATCTTAGTACGTTTGGTGGGTACGCTCGCTTATAGGTATAGTTTGTTTGGAAACGACTTCAAAAAGTAATTTCATGTTAATATTTCGTAGTTTAGTTCTAACTAAATAATATAATAATTATTTTATACCTTTTAGTGTATTTTATTTGTTGCATTTAATTTTTTTGAAGTCGGTTTAATTTTTTTCTTAAAAATTATTTTTTCCTTGTTCCTTGTCTGCAACATCAAAATCCCCTTTTTTAAAAATCCAAAACCATCTTTTACACGTATCTTGCGATGGAGCATGTTCACCATAAGCTTCTCGAAGCATTCGGTATGATTCAGCAGCAGTCTCTTCGATTGAAAACAAAAAATTAATACTGTCGGCGAATGGTCTTTTTTGGCACAAATTTCGACATATTGAACACAGCAAAACAATACTATACAAGCACTTTTTCAATTTATCACTTATGCGCGTTTGACACTTGTTGATGGAGCAACAAAATGCCATCTATGTCAAATCTTTATGATACTGGTAGTTGTTTCGCGAAAATACTAGCAAAAAGTTAATGCTAGAGTGAGTAGTACAGACAATAAGGATTCATAATTCATAAGCACTAAACTTTTTGCTGTTTATGTACCACTACTAGCCAATCCCGTGCTCGTTTGACAAATCCGGCAACACTGTCCGAGCTTGTATATATTTTACAATAGAAATTTCAGATAAAGTACACTATAAAGGGAGATTTATAAAACAAAATGTTCTTAATAAGCGATTGAAAGCTGTTGCGGCAATGGCTGAAACGAAAAAACGTCAAAAAAGTACTAAAGTTGACTCACTTTTTAGGTTAAATAAATGCGTTGTTGCCAGCTTGTTTTAGTGTAAATTTTTCATTATAGATTTTTCATTATTTATTAATTATTATCTCAGAAACGGTGTTGTAATTATGAATTAAAATTTTCTTAAAAAATGTATTAGTTATTGTTTAATGTTGGTTTAATTTTTTATAACAATGGTAAGAAGATTTTCTTAATTATAATTAAATATGTTTGTAAACTTTCCGATATCCCGTATAAGAGTCTGAAAAACTCTATCTTTGGAATTTAATATCTCCGAAACTATATTGTTCATTCATTTCGTTTTGTCACCAATCAATGCAGAAGTATTTACATAATAATCTTCCTAAATTTCAAAATAATCCTAAGAAAACCCATTTGGCGGAACAACTACCGTAATAAGAGAAATTGATTTAAAAATAGTCGAAATGAAATTCGAAAATCACACTGCAAGAAATAGCCATTGATACTTGTTTATTATTTTAAAATAAGACTCGAAATATTGTCCGGTGCATGTGACTTGACTAATAATTTTGATAGTTAAAAATATTATAAAAAGGACTCACTATGTGAAATTGATAGTGACCAAAAAGAGAGGGGAGAGATTAGAAAGATGGATCTCCGCTTGTATGTTCTAGGTTATGCATTCGAATCGAACAGTCTGAATTGAGGGCTGCATCATTAGGCGTTAAATATAAAAAATCTTATGTTTTTGAATATCTCTAAAATAATAAAAAAAAAAAAAAATTAATAATTTTGATAGTTAAAATTATTACCATACAAATACGTACATTTTGTTGTTGGGTCATTCAATGCATGTTTTCTTTTGGTTATAGTATTGTTTTTTTTCATATTTACACTGATTGAACACTTTCAGTGTACCTTTGCATTCATTTAAATTAAAAATCATTAAATACGAAATCCGTTGTAAAGGTAGATCTCAAAAAAAAATTGGTTGTCTGTAAAGTCGGTTTACTGACGATAGTTGAACGTGACAACGTCATAAGAAAATAC